>JAYKTE010564882.1:0-18414 GCA_036873565.1 Xipholeptos notoides | reverse complement strand
ATGGAAGGAGGAACAAAAGGAATGAAGGAAGAAGGAAAGGAATGAAGGAAGGAAGGAAGGAAGCAAGGAAGGAAGAAGAAAAAGAAGGAAAAAATAACCAAAGGGACAAAGGAAGAAGAAAAGGAAGGAAGAAATATGTAAAGGAAAGAAATAAAAAAAGAACAAAAGGAAGGAAGGAAGAACAAAAGGAGGAAGCAAATAGAAACAGATAAAATTGAAAGGGAGGATAAAAAGAAAAGAAAAAAGAATCCTAAAATAAACTCAACAAAAAGAAACGATAAATTTCATGAATTGAAAGAAAAAGAATCAAATGAAAAGTTAGAATGGTAAAGCTGTGTAGAAAACAAAATTAAACCTGGATATGTAAAGATCAAATCTAGATTAAGATGTGAGAATCAGTGACATTTCTGGTTGTAAGTTTGGGTGATTAATGAGAAGATACAGAAAGAAAGAAAGAAAAGAAGAGAAATACGAGAAACAAATAAATATGAAAGATCGAAACTGGATGCATAAAAGAAGGAAATGAAAATAGAGTTTGAAACAAAATAAATATGTGACTCAGATGCAAGGACAGGCCAAAATGGGAACCAAAAGCAAACAACAACAAAAATCAAATAATAATAAAAAACAAGAAAAACAACAAAATTCAAACAAAAGACAACAAAAACCAAACTAAAAACAAACAAAAGCCAACAAAAAACAAATAAAAAATGAAATTCATACAAAAACAGAATAAAAACAAAAACAAAAACAAAAACCAAAAATCTAACAAAAAATTAAAACCAAACAAAAAACAAAATTAAAAAAACAAAAAAATCAAATAAAAAAATAATAACCAAACAAAAAAATAAACAACACCAAGGAAAAACCAAACAACTAAAAAACAACAAAGACCAACTAAAAACAAAAAACAATAAAAACAAAAATCAAACAAAAAATAAAAATCACCCAAAAAAACAACAAAAATAAAAAGAACAAAAATCAAATAAAAAAACAATAAAAAACCAAACTAAAAAATAACAAAAAACAATGAAAACAAAAAAACAAAAAGATAAAAACACAAAAAAACAGGAAGGAATCAGATTCACAGCTTAACAATAGAAAGAGAGAATTCCTTGTGTATGTTGACCAATGAACAAGTTAAGATCTAATCTAATGAATAATTTTCAGAGTAGGGATAGAGAATGGCAGTTTTAAGGATTAAAAAGGATAAAAAATGGGAAGAATGTAAAGCCAGGATTAGACAGGATCTGAAAAGAGAGGAGAATAAGTGAAAGGACAAAAACAGGGATGTCGGAGCAGCGGTTGTGGGGGAGAGTCAGAAAACTTTAAAGAAAAGGAAGAAAAAAAGTGAACAGTGACATTAGACTTTGGTTGCAGTTAAAGAGACGAGAAAGGAAGAAAGAAAAGAACGGCAAGTGACGAGAGATGTAAAGGTCTATGAAGAATAAGAATAATAAGAATAAAGATATTGCGGTAGGATTTTAGATGATAATGAAATATGATGCTGTAAAAAATCAACACAATGATCAAGCATTTCTTCTCTATCTCTCTTTCTCTCTTATCAAGTTCTCTCTCTTTCTCTCTTGTTATCACTCTCTTTCACCACTTTCTCTCCCTCACTCTCTTTCATCATTTTTTCTCTCTCTCTTTATCACTCTCTCTTTCATCACTTTCTCTCCCTATTTCAACACTTTCTCTCTCTCTCTCTTTCTCTCTCTCTCTTTCTTTCTCTTTCAATGCTCTATCTCTCTCTCTTCATTTTCTTTCTCTCACTCTTTTTCCACTTTTTTCTCTTTCTTACATCACTTTCTTTCTCTCTCTTTCCTCACTTCCTTTCTCTATAAATATATATGTGCACATGGATATTGTTCATTTTATAGGTTCTATAACCACCAGATAGAACTGTACCAATACAATTTTCACTTTAAAAAGATTTAGTTTACCAAATTTGACACTTTTATTGCTACAATTGTTTATAAACGATACAAATATTAACTAGCTTTCACAAATACATAAGAGTGGGTATCACTCAATTAGTGTTCTTCATATTTAAATTGTTTTTCTAAATAACTTGAAATGAATATACAACTGTAATTTTGTTTTTTCTATGTTTGAAATTTCTTTAGAAAAGTTGTTTTAAAAGATATTTTAAACAGTTTAAAAGAAGTATATATTTAATTGAAAATGATACAAAAATAAACTTTTATTTCATTATAAGTGGCACCAAGTCTAAGAAGACAATTATGGAACAGTTCGTTCTTTCGCAACTGGAATAATTCATTTTAATTCAGAGGATCAAAAGGTCTGGTCATACTAGCTAAGTAAGCAACAGTGTGACTAGGATACCTATATATAATATACTAGAATTATTGCCCGGCTTTGCCCAGATGCCAAGGACTTGCTACTAAGAAAGACTATTAAAAGTAGCACCATACATTATGTTTGTAAAGTGGCAAACAACACTCTTCTAAATGTCAATTCAAATTGTAATACTTGTAATGTTAAGTATTCTGCAGATTTAAGTGATATGAATCATTGTGCTATATAAATTGCTGTGGTCTGAATGTTTTGATGCTCGTTTTTGTGTTCAGCTTAATCTATGTTTTTTGTAATTCTAAATTTTTACCTCTTTGCAGCTATTTCTCCAGTTGAAAACCAATTAGAAAGTGTTCCCTTGGTCTGATATATAAAATTTCAAGTCTTTAGACCCAAAATTAGCAAAGTAGTTTGATAGAGACCACAATGCTTCCATCTTTCAACTTTGATCTCTTAGCAACTAAATTTTCATCTCAAAACAAATTAAAAACTATTCCCTAGGTCTGAATACTCCATATATGAAATGTCAAGCCTGTAGACCAAAAATTGTGTGAGGAGTTTGGTAGAGACTATCCTGTTTTCACACACACACATTCTCACTTTTATAGATATACAGATAAGATATGAGTATATATGTGTAGTTCATAGGCTCTAAAACTACTCGACCAAATTGTACCAAATTTTCATTTTTTTAGAGTGGTATGTGCATGAATCATAGAGTCATTCCAAAAATAACACCACCTATTTTTTAAAGTTATTTTTTCAAAATTAAAGAGCTATTAATACAGTAGTAGTACCATTAAAATAAGCAGTATTTTGAGCTCCAGAATTCAGTTTTCTATTTTGTCACCACCATTTTCAATGCACTTTTGCTAGCAATGATCGAGGCGGTCAATTGAACTTCATTCAATTATCACAGCATTTAGCTCTGCTTAGTGCAACATTTATTTAACCATGCTGGATACTCTAAGTTAATTAAAACGGATACAACTAATATAGATTACAGAAAAAATCAGCAGTATATTTGATGAAAAATTAGGAAAGAAATGAAAATTTTATTGAAATATTAATTATATATTTATTCTTAGTTTTAGTAAATGGGATACACACTTTCTGGAGGAACAATAGGATTATTACTAATATTTCTAACAACTGAACTTAAAGGGCCCAAGTTTTTCCCTATGTATAATAACTGATATGATTATTGTAAAACCCTAAAAATTGCCATTATGAACACATAACTGTGTCATGGGTCAGTCATTAGAGCATTTGTTTCACACAACATGATCTATAGGTTTGAATATCACTTGGGGTTTGGAATGGTAACAGCATTGCATGTCACTGATAAGATCTAAAAGATCAAAACAGTTGTCTGGCACTATAAGTTATGCAAGATTTTACATTTAATCATAACATTATAATTTGATTGAAATTCGGTTCGAATATATGTGGACAAGCAAGCAAGGACAGTCCACAGAGTTTTATAATTATATAGATGTTTGTATGAGATATGGGTAACAGGTGTTTAAACATTTCAATATGTAATTTTTTGCATAATCTACTACTACTATAAAAGTGACCTTGTGTTTCTCTCTAAGGAATGGTCTCTGCCAAACTATTTTGGCAATTATTAATCTGTAGACTTGAAATTTGGTATATATGGTATTCACATCTGTGGAACAAATCTGATGTGGTTTTGAGCCAGAATAGCTACTAAGGGGTCAAACATGAAAAATTGGATCATTGCAGGCCCATATCATCTGCTGTGTGGTGTTAGGATAACCACAGTTTATCAAAGTGATTTTGGCTTTCAAAAGAATTATGTCAGTTTTCTTAGAAAGAAAAAAACTTAGAATTACAATAAACAAAGAGCAAAATGAGAACAAAAAGAACATCGAAGTAAGCTATGGATTAAAAAGTGAAAGTTGTTTAATTCAGATATGTTGATTAATAAAAGACGTTTTTATAAAAATGATTACTCTCAGTATAAAATGACTCAAAAGGTTGGTACTTCATAAAAATTAAATTCAAATCAACAACATTCATTTTTTTTAAGGCACTGTGAGATTGATCTTTTATTTTCTTTCACATGGATTATAACAAACTTGTATTTTAACTTGACGGTACTTAAACTCAAATGCTACCCGCTGCTTTTAATTTATCTAAGTAACAGCTTCCCATCTGAAGATGAGGATTTCAATCCCATCCAAAGCAAACAATACATACTGAGAATACAATTCAAGACTTAACAGTACCATCTGGTCAAAGTGCAAATTTGATCCCAACCATGAACAGAAAAAATATCACCTGATAAAGGCCAATTGGCTGAAACATGAATTTAACCAATACAAAGACTAAGACTATAGTTGACATAATAAATATACAATCATATTTTTCTATATGTCCAGATTTTTGTGATAGCCATTAAAATTAATAAGCAATTTATCTACAAATGAAACAAATAAATGAAAATAAACATCAAATATGGGACAAAAGAACATTGACAGTAATGTTAAAGCTTTATAAATATGACACAAGAAAGAACTTGAAACAAAACAATGTTTAAAACCTATAAAAATATATCATTCTTATTAATCTCTTTTACTGACTGAAATGAGTACTTAACTCACTTCTATCATTACCCTGCTTTCTTACCGCCTTTATGCCATTTATTTGAAGAGGTTCTGAAAAAAGTTAAAAAGTAAAACAAAAAAAAATATTAGAAAGAAGAAAAGAAGGCTAGTGTAATAAAAGAAAAACATGGCCGTCCAACAGAAAATAAAGAGTTGACAAAATAAATTAAATAAAGTCATGTAATGAAGCAGAGCAGAAATTTAATAGAGATTACCCCTGCACCCTTTTTTCCTAATGTGAAAAGTTAATTTTTTCTATTCCTAGACCACTAAAGAAATTACAAACAAAAAACATTGACTGTTTTTTTTTTATCTATTTTTTTTTTTTTGAAAAAAGATGAATTCAGACAATTTTATCAGATTTTTTTTAAATTTCTTGGAATCAAGATTTTTTTTTAAACTTCTTTTAAAGCATTTTATTGTTCCTTTGCACTCTTTACATAAACTGTGAGTGTAAAATGTTGGCCATTGTTTAAGGATCCTTTTTGTCTTTTTTTGGGGAGTTTTTTTTTTCCTTAATTTGTTTTCAAGTTTATTTATTTTATGTGTTTTTCTTTTCATTGGCTAGAGATTTGATTTTGTTGTTTTAAAATTTTATAACGCTTTTGCTATCTTTTGGATCTCTGCTTTTTTGACGTGGTATTAAGATCATTGTAAGTTTGTCTTTTGTGAGTTTGTCGTTAAATTGAATTTAAGAATTAAGCCCCATAAATCTACACATCTAATTCAATGTCAATAGTCACTAAATGCAGGGATTTTCCCCTTGTTTTTGTGTCCTTTGATTTTTCAATTCATTGGATATTTCTTACCATCTTTGTTTGTTTTTTTAATTCCCTTTTTCTAATTTTTTTTTAGATAATTTATTTAACAATTTTCTCTGTATTTTTTAAAATTGGTTTTTGCTTGTTTTTTTTTTCATTTTAACTCATCTATTGAGCTTATTTCTTTACAGAATTTTTTGCTTTTATAATCTGTTTTAGTTTTGCCTTGTTTACCTTGTCTCTCTTCCTGTTTACCTTCTCTCTCTTTGTGTTTACCTTCTCTTCATTTCTGTTTGTCTTCACCATATATACACTTTTTTCTCTTCTTTTTTATTTGCTTCTTTTTCTTGCTTTTTTCTATTCGCATTTATGAGGTTTCAAAAAAATGAAACTCGATTTTTGCTTTTTTGTTTCTGAATCTAAATCCAGTCTTAAGCCAGAGAATGTCCTTGTGTATGAAAAAGCTGTAACCAAAAAAGATATGATACTTATTTATGAAGAATTGATATAGTACAGTGATTACATGTTGATGGTAAAAATGATAATGTTTGAAAAACTATGAGATTGAAGATTTGTCTGCCTATCATGGTGTTATGCATTTTAGCTACCAAAATATGAGGTTTATTCCAAAAGTAATGCCTTCTTTTTTTTTAATTCAACACGAATGGATGAAAGAGGATTGGAAATTACTTGTTATGATGACTAAACTTATGCATTCATGACCTGAAAGTTTTATCGCTCCCTGGAAGATATTGATAGTGTGAGACTCTAAGAAAGCTGAATTGGACATATTTTGGGAAAATGTTTTGAGGCAAAATTTCAGCATTCAATTTTTGGAATAGGATTGCTAATTGGGTAGCTGGACATAAATTCATATTCTGAATTTTTTCTTAGCAGTTAATACTAAACAATTTAAACATGGTTTTTATGGCCTTTGTAGCAATGTGTATGTGTGTGTGTGCGTGTGTGTGCAGTCGACTTACTCATCTTTGTAGGTTGAGCCAGCTCAACCACTAAATGCACACAATTTAGTGACAAGTTCCCTGAGAATTTGAATCTCACAGGTCCCCAGTTGCATGCGTATCCCAATTAAGAGAGATAGGTGAATACTTGATGCTATGCTATAACTATCAAGGATACTTTTATTTTGGGTTGCCTACCATGGCTTAGAGGGGCCCATCCAACCTCACTATTTAATCCGTGACTGCAGAGAAATGGGATTCATGTTTTTCCCAAGGGTATTTATCCACAAGTGATAATGACAGAAGGAACAGGATTCAAACATACGTACAACGAATCCAGCATCAGATTGCCTAACCACTGTTCCAAGAAAGTGCTTTCTTTTAACTTGTAGATTGCTTAATAGTTTCACTACATTGAAAGGAGAAAAGTTGTTGAAAAATCAACAAAAATTTAGGTATTTTGATTTCAAAGAGTGGCTTTGTAATGATTTATGTTTTGTTGCAGGCTTTATACTCCAGTGAATTCTAAATAGGTGCTTCCAAGTGCATTGTTACATCTCAGTGAAAGAATTAATAATGACCAATATGATATAATTTGATTTCATATTTAGAAAAAAATCCCTCTCCACTCACACATAATACAAACTAATATATAGAAAATCCATTTCTTGTTGATGACCTTAAAAATCGGTAAACACCAGAGACATAAACAATATTCCAAACTAGCCCCTAAAAAGCTAAGTACATGATCTGGACACAGTGACCTGAAAAATTGCTTAATTACAAAAGTTTGCTTTACAGCATATACACCTTTCTGGTTATTTAATGATGAGAACAAATGATTTTTTGATAAACATTCTTTTGTCAAGACTTATGTATTTTTTGTTTTATTTTACAGCACCCGATGCACTATTCAATCCATAGCTAAAGGGAACATGATGATTCATACCTTTCCCAAGAATTAACTGACTCTTTGATTGCTTTAGTTGTATTAATTATCTTTCTTTTCCCTGATTATTTCATTGAAAAATAATCAGATTGATATATTCAACCAATTATAATAAAGCCATACCTTCAAAAATGGAGTCAATCTTTTATATGAAGCCATTATGCATCTGAAGTGCTAAGGCTTCTCTAAACACCATTTATTGATATTTAAGATTGCAGATGTTAAAATATAATCCTTTGACTTTTCAATCTATGTCATTTTCATAATCCTTGTAGTCTGTCCTTCTTGATTTGTTTTGTTGAATTACGATATTTTTTGGTAAAATAACTAAGATTTGTATGTTTTTCAGTATTTAGAAGATTACATTTAATGCCTGGGATGATAGTAAGGAACCAACTGCAGCAGAGTTCCTTTGTAGTTTTAATACCAACATTGAAGCATTCTCTGACTGGATTATTATCATATTTTTTGCATTGGACGATTGCACATCAGAAACTTGTATTCTTTTTCATTTTTCTCTCGTAAAGAGATTTCTTTCTTTTTATAATCTAAAATTAGAATCATTTTAGTCATAAAAAAGCATCCCTAAACTCCAAAATATGAACATAGAAACATTCTGATTAGACTATCAATATTTTTTTTTCCCTGGACAATAATACACTGCTAACTGAACTTGCAATATGAACTATTTTTCTCTTTCTATCATAAAGATCTTTAAATTTTATTTTCATAATTTAAAATTAGGATATTTTTTATCATCAATGATAATTGCCCTACACTTTACAGTTTCTGATTAGTTTGTTTTAAAAATTGTGAAACACCCTGTATTATTGAAAAAGACATATATTTTTGTCAAGCAACCAAAATTTTGCCAATAGATTTAAAATATCAACATCTACAGTGGCAATATGCTTAGGTTTTTCTCTGAAAATTCACATTTCAAGTTATTATTATCACTGCAGCTAATATAACTGTTACTATTACTGCCGCAAGAAACTCTTGCAATTTGAGTTTAGTTGTTGCCGCATTTAGGCAAGAAGCCCATGGTACAAATTTAAAATCCATCAAAGTAGCTATAGCCTTTCATCTCTTCGTAAGAGATAAAATAAGAACTTAAAACATTTCCAAAGTCTATTTCATTTTTCCTTCATTTTTTTTGTTTTTTTTATCTACTAGTGCTTCCTCTTATATTGTTATTATTATTATTCTAATAGTTAGGAACATCTTCAAGAATGTTTCTCAAATTCTAACATTAGAAACCTTAAATGAAAAGAGAGAGAGAGACAAAGAAAATAAGTTAAAATGATTCTTGGACACTTTTGGAATAACATTTCTGGTATACTTAAGAAGATTTTATTTATTTATTTATTCATTTGTTTGTTATTAAAATGCTATTTTGGCAAGGAAAGAACATTGCTAAGTATATTTCTTTTATTTTATTTTATTTTTTATTTTTTTACAAAAGGGAAGAGATTTTTTTTTTCTTTCACAAAGCCTGTAAAACATGATTTTTTAAAGATCCTAAGAATTCATACATACATACATACATATATATATATGTATATACAAATATACAGAATGCTTGTAAAATGGCATTTTTGGAGCAGTCTTAAAATGGTACTTTCCAAAGACTCTGAAAATGCCATTAAGGAGATTTTGTTTGGCTGAGTGATCATACCTGAATTAGGATTAAAAAAATGCAATGATTTTTAAGTGAAGATGAATAGACTAAATTCGCCTAGGAGCCAAAGAGTTAGGGCGATTTAAACAACAAAATAAAATAATTCTTTTTGAAAAAGGGAAGTAATTCTAAAATCTAAGTGGATTCTATTTGGATTAAAAACACAGTTGATTCATAATTTCATTTCCTAATATAGGTTGATAAAAGAAGTTAAGGAAAGAAAGAAAGAAAAAAAAAATAGATCCAAGTATACATAATACTGAATGTAATTCCACTAAAGATTCTCTATTTCCACATAAGTGAATCTTTTGAAAATATTTAAATGTAAAATAAGTCAAGATCAACAAACATATCTTGTTTATTGATAGAGAAAAGCCAATTCCACAATTCATTTAAATTAATTGTCATTCAAAATTGATCTAATAACCATAAAAACATATATATTATGCTTTTAAATAGTTTACTTCAAGAAAAGTATTCAAATCTTCTGAATTCTTATTTCATATATTACTTATTCTTTCTATTCCATATCACAATATTTGAAAACTAGCTGTATCTCTGAAAAATGTCAATGATATATAAAAGTGGGTATAACTCATTTGTGTCCTTGTCATTTAAATTGGGTCATCTAAATAACTGCAAATAAATATCTAAAAATTATTTTTTGGTTTCTAATTTCTGTAGAAAAGTTGATATTTTAAAAGGAACAAAAAATAGAATAAAAAATAAACAAAGAGTAGAGTCTAATACTATTTAATAATACATGTAGTGACAATCTGAATAATCTTTTATAATAGATTTTATTTGAGCAATAAAAACAATTTAAAAAAAACTTAACTCAATTGTTTTTGTTTTTTTCATTTGAATTCTTTTAAAATGTTTTTTTTTATTTCATGTTTAAACTTTAGATATGGGAAAATTTCCATGTAAGTGTTTTAACAGAAACTTAGAGATTTTTACACAGAAAAAACTATGACTATAACATAAATCTACTTGAATACATTATGTGCAAATACCAACTTAAATATACCATGTAAAAATACTTATATAAATACACTATGCCCAAATAGTTATACAAATACTTATATAGAGAAACAGAAAGACCCAGAGTTCTAAAGTAAATTAAACAGAATTAGAATAAATGTAGTAGTCATTGATGTTTTCAACAGAGATAGAGAAACAAAACAAAAGAAACAAACAAATAATAAAAGGAAACAAAAAACAGCATCAAAGAACAGAAAACTTCATACCAGATGACCTTCTACCAAACTTGCTTTTCTCAGAATTCCTCTGGTTCAATTCAGTACAAAGAAGGACATCTAAAAAAAACAAATAAAAACTATATGCACACATTATGTATAAAATATATGAAATATGTAAAAATATATAAAATATAAAAAAGAAAATCTATTGCAATCGATAAAAGATTTGTAAAAAGAAGTGAGTGAATGGATCAATAACCAAATGAGATAATTTCATTAAATAATTTTATAAATAAATATCTAAACCAGCAAGTCTAAAATATGTAAGAATAACAAGAATATCAATTGAAAATGAATGTAGAAGATCTAAAAAAGGAAATCAAATGGGTTAAATGTTAATAAAAAAACAAATACACATTTCTCAGGCTCTGATTAGCCATTCTAAAAGGTCAGTTTTATCATCTGGCAAAACTATATTTCCAAGAACAAACTATATGAAAATTATATGGAATTTCAAAATTCAATTTTTCATAGCATTACAATCTTTATTCTAGCAAGACATATTTGATTTACAGAGTTTCTTAGAATGCATCAATTATTTAATTTAGTAGGTTGTTCCAAAAGTTTGTAAATACTGTTATTTTAGTCACCAAGTAATAACAAAAATTCTTTTTTAATTATTCCTCAAAATAAAGACCATCATTTTCCAAGACTTTCTACCATTGATCGGAAAACTTTTGGATCTGGGGAAACTACCATTTAGCTGGCTTTGAATCAAAGAATTCTGAACATGCTTCCTCATACTTATAGGACAACCTAATATTTGATTTATTATAAACTAGCTAGACCAATGAAAAATTTCACAGATACATAACTCATTCATGTCCTTGACATTTGAATTGCTTGTTCTTAAATTAAAACAAATATTTGAGTGTTAGTCGCTTTTTTTTCTTTTCCATTTCTAAAATCTGCAGAAAAATTGATATTTCAAACAATTTTTAAAAAATTATATTCATACTACAAACTAATATCTTTTTAAAATAAAATTCTGAAAACCATTTACAATATAAATACATTTAGACTAGAATTTTAAATAGTAACAGCTTTGTTAAGTTTTAAATTTATTTTCTTAAAATTCAATCATTTGTCAAAAATCTACCATTTAATATCAGTTTTTAGTGACCCTACAAAAGAAAGCCCTCTAGTTATAGATTTTTTCCTTTTTCACCAAACATCTATGTTTTTCATAAATTCAATCACAGAGTTATTGAATCATTGAATTTTGATAAAAGTATATTTTTTACTCCACAAAAATTGCTATCTATTATATATTTTGACACCTCAAAAAAATATTTTTTTTCTCAGAAAGTTTGTTATTAAGAGATTTATGCTGATGCTAATTTATGTAATAGAGTGATATTTAATTGTATCATTGTTTCTTAATATCTTATTTTATGTTTTTCCATTTGATTTTTTTACCTTTATAGATATGGTTATTAAATCTTAGTTCTATCTAAAAAATGTGAAGCCTTGTAAATATATTGAATATTACTGAAAAAAAATGACTGATCTTGATCATTTGGAATCCTTGAGATGATACTTGATAATCTGTACATCTATTTTTTGGTCAGTAGTCATCTTTATTGAGTGCAATCATCTGGAGAAGACCAAAAGGTTCATCCGCCAAAACGTTGTGAAGGTAACAATGGACAAAAATCCCCAAAATAGACATAAAAACACTCATTTTGAGTTTTGTTACAATTCTGATCATAATTATACATTATATTATAATTTATATATATATATATATATAAACTACATCTAGAGATAATATATAAAAGAACTATTGTCAATTTAATGTAAAACTATTATGTATAGCAAGTAAGCATGAAGCAAAATAAGTCCCAGTTTTCAATTTTATATTGAAATTTACTATTTTTTCAGGAATTAAAGCAATTTCAAGTGTCAAAAAGTTATTTGTAATAACTAGAATTTGGTATTAGGCTTTGCAGATCTATTTTAATGATAAAAACAATTAACAGGATTAACTGAAAATTTAATATCATACTTATATCTTTCTCTCTCTCTCTATATATATATATATATATATATATACCCATATATATATACTTATATATATTCTTGGTAGAAGCCTTCAGTATTTTGGGAGGTGCAAGTTGCATTTTGTGGGTAATGGGGCTGCCAGGCCCATTCTGCGGGGATTTGGGAACAATGGTGCTAAGCACGCCAGTGGAAAATACTGTCTGTCAAAGAATAAAAATACAAAAGTAAAAAATATTTAGAAAAAAAAACTAATAGGACTACTAAAAAAAAAACAATGAATTATCAAAAAGCAAATATATATCCAAAAACCCATGACAAATTTTTTTTCTTATAAACCAAAAACTTAAAAGTAAATTCAAACAAAATAGAAAATACAGATGAAAAATGAGATACAAAATCTTTAGGGACATTTTTTTATTCTTTTGAATTTTTATTTTTATTTTTTTGCTCGGACATTATTTTCTAAATTAATTTTATACTTGTATGCATTGAGCCATTGAAGATGCCAAAAAATTGTGTAGTTAACTTTAGCATTAATAAAAAAATTCCTATTTTTATTCCATTTAGTGAAAAAAAAAGAATTCATTATACTCCACCACATACACATATATGACAACATTTCAATAAAAATAAAAGTAAATTCAATCTAATCTAATATCTTCTGATCCTCGGAAATCCTGTTACTAAGAGATAAATTCAACAAAGAAATTAGCCCAGAATGATTCAAAATACAAAAAAAATGAATCAGATCTACGAAACATTAAAAACAAAGACAATTCAATATCTTATAACTTAATCCGACTGAATAGAATTTTTACTAAGCTGTGGTGTATACTTACAATTTTTTCCAGTATTGATTTTCATATTGAAACAGATTTAGCTATGAACCCTAATAGAACTATGATAATTAGAAATGTTTACTTAAGAATATTTTGTTTGTAGAACAATGGAAAAGATATTAAAAAAATTCTAAAAAATTACATTGATGTTGTTGAACATTTCATGAAAAAACAGGGGGAAAACCTGAGAAATTATCATAAAAAGAAGGTTTGTTTTTTGGAATCCTTGAGATCAAGTTCAATAATTTGCATCTTTATTATGTACACTATGTTCCTCCTCTTCATATTTGTTTTTGAGATGATGTCTGATAATTTGGATATTTATTACGCTGACTATAGTCCTCATCTTTATATTGGTTAAATTTATTTTACAGAATCCTTAAGATGAGACTTGATGATTTGTGTATCTATTATACGGACTAAAGTCCCCATCTTTATATTTGTTAAATACACTTGGAAATTGTTTTTAGAATCTATGAAATTAGGCTTGATGATTTGTATATTTATGATGCAGACTATAGTTCTCACCTTTACATTTAATAAATACACCCGAAAATTGTTATTTTAGATCCTTGGCATGGGTTGTGATAATTTGTATATTTATTATGTGGACTATAGTTCTCACCTTTATATTTTTTAAATACACTTGGAAATTGTTTATTTGAATCATTGGGATGAAAATTTGTATCTTTATTGTGAACACAATGGTCTACACCTTTATATTTGTTAAATTTATTTTTGGAATTCTTGAGATAAGACTTGATAATTTGTATATTTATTATGCAGACTATATCCAGATAATAAAAATACCACAGAATGTTTATTTACAAATAAATTTTGATGTGTAAAATAAACCATTGTGGGGCTCACGTAGAGTGCCACACGGAATAAGGTGTAATGTAGATCGCTCAGGTTTGTGTTAGAGTGGTGGAATACTCTCAGTAGATCTCCCCAGTATGTCTCTCCATAGATCTCCCTGAAGCAGTCTGTATAGCTGCTTATATCAAGAGCGGGCGAGTCCAATATTTCGGTGAGACCAGGCCTCACAACATAAACAAAAAGCAGTCATATTAAAATTAATATCTATGGTCACTGTTATTTTAGATACCCTCTAAAAAAGAGCATGGCATTCTAGAGATTATTAAAAAATGGTATAATTACTAGAAAGACATACAAGGGTCATTCTTAAAATATTACCTACTTTGTTTTTTATTCAACCCAAATAGATCAGTGAGGATTGCTAATTGCATTGTTATGATGACTGAACTGAAGTTTCATCTCTGTTGCAGATATTGATGGCATGAGATTTAGAATGAAAACCCTGTGATGGACCTGCATCAGACGCAGAGATACATCATTCAATTCCTCCATGAAAAGAAAATTGAACTGGGAAACATTCACCAACACCTGTCAAATGTTTGCAAATTGCATTGTTATGATGAGTGAGCTTATGCATTCATGGCCAGAAAATTTCATCTCTCTGCTACGGATTTTAATGGTGTAAGATTCTAAGAAAGCATCTGAATGGATGTGTCTCAGAAGCAGAAATATGTCATTCAATTCCTCCATAAAGAAAAAATTGAACTGGCCAACATTCACCAGTGCCTGTTAAATGTTTTTGAAGCCAATTCAGTTAATGTCAGCATAGTTAGAAGATTGGTTTGTTGATTTCAGTGACAACAGGGATGTGAGTCACAAAGCATGCTCCAGATGTGCAAATGAACCAACTCATTCATTGGTAGCAAAAGTGCTTTGAGTAGGGTGGTGACTATTTAAAATAATAAATTCAGAAGCACAAAAGGGCGCTCGTTTTAATGGTACTACTTACATTCTTGTAGCTCTTCAACTTTTAAGAAATAACTTTAAAAAGTAGGTTGCATTACTTTTGGAATGACACTCATAGTTTTCATAGTCCTCTGACCTTTGTCAGAGGATTAGGTGGAAGAAACATGTTTAAACAAAAACTATAAGGATAAGGACAATGGACCGCAAAAATGGATATACGGATAACTTTTTTTTGTTATTTTTTACTGCACAGATATGCTATTATATTATCACAGAAATAAATTATTTATTCTACTAATCAGAAATACTACTAAAATTATAATAATTTTGCTTGTCTATAGGCAGATATCACTTGATGATTTTGGTTAGGTATGTAACTATGATTTAAAAAAACCTATGAAAAGATAAGCATAAAACTAGTGTGGATAAAAAAAAATCAAGATAATCTTATTATCCATAGCTCAGATATATTGATAGCACACACAGTAATAATGATAATAATAATGTTCATAGTCAATAATTTTCTCAAGAAATGAAGAGAAATTGTGAGCTGAGGCCTCAACCAAAAATCACACACAAAAAATGATCTGGTATCAAATGTTAAAGAGCAGAAACATACTTATTTTCACTAATTCCCAAAGGTTAAAACTAACCATGTGACTAAGAATTGGACAATAAAATAGAATAAATCAAAAAACATTAAGGCAGCAGTCTGGACACATGACTATTTAAGTAGAGTTTGCAATGGACAGATCACCATTTCTCAATAGCTGTAAGTGGTTTAAAACTCAAGCACACGCCATTTGAAATTGGTCCCTGGTGGACATTTGGTGGGGCCATCATTTTTTTTGGATGACAGGATGTGCCATTATTTCATTTTGTATCAGTGCCTGGTTCTGTTAATCTTAACCTCTGTTACCTTCCATTCCAGTCACCTTTGAGTCCCAACTCTCCACTTACCCACATTAGTCTCTCTCTCTCTCTCTAAATATATATATATAAATATATATATATATATATATATATATATAATTTTTTGACTTCACCTTCACACTCATGCAACAACATCCAATGGTAAGCAGACAATTCTCCTACCCTTGAGACTGTCTGTTCTATGACCAAAGAACCATCTATCCTCGCCCAGCCTGACAAAAATATAGAACAACTTAAAAAAAATAATAATATATGAACAGAGATAGAATTCTTCTGATGAAATTTGCTTTCTGATTCAATCAAAGATTTTTTTAAACAATCTTTTTTTTAATTTTACTTTGCTTTTTGGTTATTCTGGCCTTTTTTGTATATTTTATGTCTCAGTATTTTTTGTGTCTTTTTTCAATTTTTTTCATTGGTCTTCTTTCTTTTTTTGCCAGGCTTAATCATTGATAGTCTGATCAAGCCAATATTTTTTTATATATATAAATTTGCAAAGACATTGTCCAAAATCACAATTTCTCAATTTCCTTCACCCAATCTTTTTAGTGTTCAACTTCTTTGTCCTTAGTTTTAATCTCATTATAGAACTGTCTTTTGATTTTTTTTCTCTTGAGTTTTTGATCTTGTGCTAACTTCTAATTCAGGCCAAGTCTGATCCCCAATTGTTTTTTAAGCATTCACTTTTTATGGTTTGACTCAGAGAATAATTTTTGTTTTTTTCTACAGTGTATAAATTATGGTATTTTGAATATAAGATTATTATGTGTCCACTACAAAACCTTAGATTATTATTTTTAAAAATTGTACTTAAAAAAGAAGTATTCATATTAACATTTATTTGTAAATTTTCCATATGGGAATTTTTTGAAGGCTTAAAATTACTTTAGTAAACTGCGGTTATATTTTATATTGAAATCCTAATGACCAATGTAGTTCTCATGCAGCCGACACTAGACTTGCAACAACCCAATTTTTCAAATTTGACCACTTAGCAGCTATTTTCCCAGCTCAAAACCAAATTAAAATTGTTCCACAGGCCTGAATGCCTTCTGTATCAAATTTCAAATCTCTTAACCAAAAATTGGCAGATTAGTTTGATAGGGGCTGTCTTATATTTTATCCCTAGCAATCCTATTATATTTTAATAATATAATAATATCTAAGTAATCCTACAATATTTTTTATAATAATAAATAATAACATCTAAAAAAGCCTATTATATATGTTTTGCTTGGCATTCTAGCAGAATATAGCAGCCATATTTATTTATTCATTTTCATTCCTATTAATAACAACTTGATGACATCCTTAAACTAAGAGATTTTTTTTTTTCAAATTGACTTCATCAAAATGCTTTTTAAATTTTTTCAGTTTTCAATTCCTTTTTTTTTTAGATTCTTTTAATTTTTTTCTTGTGTGATGATTGGTAGGGGGAAATAAATTCCTTATTATAATCGAGCTTCAATCTTCTATTCTAAGATAAAGTGCATTCTTCCATTACAGCTGAAAAAGACTGAGATTTGATTGTAAACAGGAAATAAATCCCAGAAGGTTGAAAATGAAAAACATCAATGCATCCTCGAAAGCACACAAAATCTTCAGTTAATTTGAAGAAAACACAATTCATAAAACTAGGCCTAAGAAGCATTTAATTACATTCATGGAGATACAGTTTCTATTTGAGATAAAAAAAAAAAACATTGATTTCAAATGATGGTTGAAATTAGAGATTAAATAGTGACAAAGATGGCATATGTAAACATGCGTGAAACATGTATGAGGGTTGTTCCAAAAGCAATTCCACCTATTTTTTAGAGTTATATTTAAAGAATTAAAGATCTATGAAGATAGGAGTGGTACAATTAAAACCAGCAACCTTTTGTGCTCCAGAATTTATTTTTTCTACATAGTCACCCCAATTCTTAATGCCCTTTTGCCAGCAATAAATGGAGCAATCCATTTTTGCACCAGAACATGCTCTATCACTCACATCTCTGTCACCACTCTGAAATCAACAAACCCATCTCATAATTGTGTTGAGATCTACTGCATATATATTTTTTTTTTTCGTCATCATTTTTTAAGACATTTTTTTTAAATATTAGCGTTTTTCAACAGATATTTTCTTTTTTTCTTTCTTCCTCTTTTTCCTGTTCAGTTCAATAATTTATTTCATTTAGAAAAGATAGCTACTCAGTTTCTGACAAAGAGTCCAGGTGGACCCGAAATATAAATAATAAAAAATATTCTCAATACTTTCTTCAAAGATATTATATTTCATCT
>JAYKTE010563772.1:0-18423 GCA_036873565.1 Xipholeptos notoides | reverse complement strand
TGGCTGGCAAGCAATCTCTGACTAGAGAGTCCAAAATGGCCGCTGTTCAAGAGATGGGAGGGTCCATTTGAGGACAGTAATAGGGGTGTCAGCTACCCCAGAACATACATCCAAGCATAAAAGAAGAAATAATAGCTCTTTAAGGAGATCTGATTTTACCGGGATTATTTGATACTATTCCTGATTCTTTATATAAAAATATTGAAATTAAAACATTTTATTGTCCACATCTTTCATTTAAGGTTCTGCAAAAATGTCATGAGACTGAAACTCATAGTAGCAGTGAAATTCTAAAATTATTATAGAGTTTATAGGCTATCCTTAGTAACAGGATACTTGTAGAACAAGTCAAATTTTACTTTATTATCTCTTAAGGTATTATCAGAAAAAACATGATATCCAAATTATATTTTCAAATAATAAATGCTGTGTTGTCATGTGATTAAACAGATTATATGAGAAGTCATTTAGTTTCTTAAACTAGTTAGTTCCATTTATATTACATCAAATTAAGAAGTCACATTCTTACAGTGGATAGAAAAATGTTTTTGCTATATTTTCTGAAAAATAAGTTTATTGAGTAAGATTTTAAGATTTTTATATTTAAAGTGCTTTAAAAGACAATTGCAAATATTCTTAAGGTTCTTTGAGAGATAAAATTCAAACTTTGGTGTTCAGTTTTTCTATTCAGCCTAAAATTCCATTCAATTTCTGAGCATTGTTAAGTAGGTAATTTGATGTCGTCTGAGAAATTATTTGAAAAGTTTAACAATGAAACATCTTAAAAGACTAATTTAGTTTTATGCTTTTTTACTAATGTATTAAAGCAAAGATATTTAGCTGCAGAGAAAGGATTACCCAAAAAGAAAATGATATAAATGAAAAATAGTAATGTAATTTCTATTAAAGATTCTCTTACACCATAATATGAAAGAAGGGTAGGTCAAGACACAATAATCAATCTTAAATATGTGCAATATGTAATACTCACCTTGAATACTTCGCTTGAAGAAAGCTTTACAACCCTCACATGACCATACGCCATAATGAAAACCTGATGCATTGTCATCACAAACTTGACATAATCTTGTAGAGCTGCCTGTACTACTACTACCTGTAAAATAAATTCAAGATTTTTTTAAAGCAAAGACAAAAATATAAAGAATAATATTAGAGAATTTGTAGTAAATACAGTTAAGATATTAGAAACAAACATCTAAATAGTTTATGGTCATATTTTGACCTTCATTTGGAAATCTAAATATAACTTTCTGTTCGACCATATCTCATAAGGTTGCTATCCTTCCCCACATCATTTTAAGTGGTGTGAAGTGCAAAAATTATTGCTTTGTGCTTGAGAAATCCTGTTAGTTATTTTGGCAGCCATGTCTAATGGTCAAGCAATCTAAATGAGAATTTTAATCTTGGTCTTGCATCATATTACAATTCTATTCCAGACTGAACATTTAACAACTTAATACAAGGTATTTGTATGAATTAATTCTGATGAAAGCAATTTCTATAATTAGTTTGGGCTTTTAGATATTTAGAAGTTTATTAGTAAAGGTTATTATTTCAAGAGCTGTCAGTTTGTGTTATATATATATATATATATATATGTAGATTGATTGATTTGGTTTTATAGCACACTAATTCTTTTTGGTCATTTAATGCTGAAAAGAATACAAACAAACGAGAAAAGAAAAATTCACTTAAACATTTAACTGAAAACAGCTTATATTACCATAATCATTACTTCTATCAGCATTATCATTCGAAAAGACATACCTGCAACCACACTTTCATGCTTTTTCTTGAAGTCAGCAGTCAGTACTGTTTCTCCAGCCGAAGTACTGGCCAGTTGCACTCCTCCACTTCCGCTTGTGGTCTGGATATCAGCCATCTCCAATGTAGTGGAAGTTGGAGTCTGTGGATTACCTGATGATGATGATGATGATTATGAAGATGACGATGACGATGAAGATGATGATGAAGTTGATGAAGAAGAGGATGAGGTTGTGGCAGATGCAGATCCTGATGTTGTAGAGGAAGAGGAGGAGGCAGCAATGGTGGCAGAGTGACTAGCAGAAGTCATCACTGCTGCAGCAGGGGGCCCATGGATATGTGCACACCGGTCAGGGGACAGCATTTTGACATCATCTGCCGGCGTTACCTGCTTATCAATCATCTCTCTGAAAAAGTACAATGAAAGAAAAAAAATGTTTAAGAGTAATAATCTTGGACTAAAGAAAAATAAATATATCGGTAAAAAAAAATTGTGTAGGAATCAAATTAACTTGAATATTGAATACATGTTTCATTATAAAGAGAAATAATTAAATATTTCTATAAAATAAACCTAAGTTTGAAGCATAGGAATATATTCTTACACCTTCATAAACAATTAGAATTTCCTTAATAAATTAAGTTGGATTTTGGTCCAACTTGATTTCTGGCTGAAATGCTATTTAATAGTAGCATCAACTAAAAAAACTGACAGTAAAACAGAGGAAAGCCTGGGTTTTGATTCATTTAAAAACTTAAATGTTTTCATGAACTTGAATTGGTTGTATATAGTGTAAAAACTGGTAGAGTCTGATATGTAAAGCTTTATTAATAATTATTTCCAAATATTACCTAAAAAAGATATATCATGACAAAATAAATAGAAAACAATTAACAAAAAATAATATCATATAGAAACAAAAACTAGGTTATTAATTCATTATGACTAATTCTGAAAAATGCTTCATCCTAAAATTTTAAATGTATTTGATTTTTTCTTGATAAATTCATTATTTATGAAACCAACTTTAAAAATAAAATATTCAATGTAACAGAAAACTTGTATGTCAAAGAAGATGATATCAACACTTAAGGACTTATTCAAATACATATTCGAATTTTAAAATTATTGGTTCTTTTCAGCAATAATTTGATTGCCAATGGGGCTTAAATGGAATAGTCAATATGTAAAGAACATCTTTTTCTAACTTCATTCACATTAAGTTTGAGTTTTCCTGATCTGACAAGCTACTCTTCAAAAGTTTGAGATATTGCCAATTGCTTGGCACAGGCTATTTAGAGGATAAATTCTAGAAAAATATTTGTATTCAGAAACAATGGGCAATGCATTCTTATTAGCATGAAAATATCATGAGATTAGAAATTAACCAGTACTCAATAACAATGAATACATCAATAGTTCAAATTATAAAATATAGTGATTAGTATTTTTTGCTTTTAAAAACAAAATTGTTCTTTTAATTATAAAACAGGAAATACCAACAACAATATTTTATAATTATTTGCAATTGAATACTTAGAAATTTTAAAATTAACTTTCAATTTAATATCATACTTTTTACAGTATGTTGCCTTTTATACTTTACATAACAATGGTACGCAGTCGGACTTCGAAATCATAGTACGCGATTTCGAATCCCTGTTCGTTCGTTTGCGTTCATATTTGGATTAATACTCTTAGGGAAAGGTGTAAATCCGCATATTCCTTCCAGTTATGGGTTAAATAGTTCTTATTGTGTTATACAAAAAACTAAATGTGGATAAAAAAAATAATGTTTACCAAAAATGATTGTTTTCGACATTATAAGACCTAAAAAATGGTTGATATGCCGTAAAACACGAAGAAACAAACATAACAATGGGAATAGAACTTTTTCAATAGATTTCAAGAGAAAAAGCAAGGATTTTTAATGTAAGTTTATATTAGTAAGAGAAAAGTGAGAAAACAAATGAAAAAAGTTTGTCCCTAAGTAGATTATTCTTTAAGCTAAAGATAAACAAAATCCTGACTATCTTTTTCAGCTAAAAATTTCAACAGTTCTCTTCTGGTAATAGTGAAATACTTAAATATATTTGGTAGTTGTTTACATGATAAATTAATTGCTAAAGTTTGATGATCTGTTTGCCGTAATCATATTTTATAATCTATATATATATGTATTTAAGTTCCTGTATGAAAGTACAATTTAAAAAATGAAATATAAGTTGATAATATTTTAAGCTATATACAAAAATAATTTTAAAAACTCTGAATAACAATGTTTGTTTGATTGATAAATATTAAGTCAAAGAAACAGTACACACATCATTTATTACTGCCAAAAATGCAATAATATTATTGAAAGGGTTATGAAAAAAATGCAGTATTTATAAAACTATAATTCTTCTAAATTTATTTACATAAATTTAAGAATTTATTTTAAAAATCTTTATTATTAGAAACAAATAAAATGCAACAATCTTTTTTGTGTCAAAACTATTTCAATTTGTTTTAGAATATTTATTTTTCATAATTGAAAATACTTAACTTAATCTCTATTTTTAGTTCTAAAAAATATACTTTAAAAGATGAATATTCATAAACAATGTTCAGGATTTACTATAACAAATTAAAAAACAAAACCTAATCTCTCTTCTTAAATGATAAAAATGTTATCTCCTTTATTTTATTTAAAAAAACAAAACAATTCACTGATGTGTCCTTTAGCCTTTTTCTGGTTTTACTCAAAATCAGAGAACTTTAGGTTGCACTCCACAGAACTGGGAATTAAATGTTTTTATTCACTCTATTGCAGTAGACTAATAAGCATTATTAGGTACTAAGTCAATTTATATTAAATATTCTTAGCTATTTCTGCTTGCAGTCAGAATTGAACTTCTACTCTCCAGATGAATGTCGCTTTAAGTTTATATAAAACAAGGGCTTAGAATCACTGTGCCGGGTGGACAGTCTATCCCTGTGGATTGAAAAATAGGTTGGTTTGCAGTTCTGAGAAGCCTCTCAAGTTTAACATTAAAGTTCTTGAGTTTGAATAATACTTGAAAAAGGCTTAAAAGTACATCAACTGAAACAAAGATGAGAATAGAAATTCAACTAATCTGAATAACGATAATAATTAAAACTCATCTCACAAATTCAGACAAATCACATCTTGAATCAAGTTTATTATTATAAGTCATGAATAGCAGTCAAATATATAGGTTAGGAAGAGAGAGTGAGTGAAGTAGTAGAAATACTCAATCATATTTCAATATGACATTTTTCTGTTAATCAATATTGTCTAGAGAATCAGAAAAAGATAGAGACAAGAAATATAAAGTAAAAAAACAAGAGTTGCATAAAGAATAATTAATTTTCTTTTCCAATCAGTAAAACCTAACATTTTCTAATAGTGAAATGTATGTACGTATCCTATCTATATGAGACACACACATGGCAAAATGATTATTTGAAGAGTTAGCCAAAACCTTGACTGATACATAGTGTAGTAACATTCCATTAATTTTTCTAATTTCTTCTATTAAAAAATGGTTAAGATACATTAGAGTAATGAGTAATACACAAGGAAATTGGCTAAATAATATAAGAATAACTACAGGTCACTTAAAGAGAAGTTAGAAACAAGTCAAAATAAGTTTTTCAATGGTACAATAATATATACTTAAAAAAGTAGTAAATGACAGTTGTTTTGCTAAATATAAATGGAATAGAATACAAATTTGTTTTATGCTTTAGTTTAGTTTTTGTTTTTTACTTTACAAATGATAAAAATGAATACATCAAATTTCAGAGAGAATTTTGGACTATTGTTTTTTTTATATGTTTTTTCATACAATATTTGATCTTATGCCCAGTTAAGTGTTCATCAAGGGTTTTAACTTATCCAATGACATAAAACTGACATTACAAATTGGTGGTACAGAATGAGCATCAAAATTATGTTTTAACAGAAGAAACACATACAAGTATAACTTGACAATGATAATTATAAAGTTTTCCAATTTATTACCCATAATAGATTTATGGCTGGGATATCAATTTTGAAAACTTATCAATAATAAATTATAGTTATGAAAAGAATTTTTAACGTGTAGAAAATATCCCGAATACAATTTATAAAAGAAGCAATAGGGTTTGTGTTTTTTCATCTCTTTCTTCTTAAAAGTAAGGACTCGTTTCATTTTCCAAAAAGCCTTTAGGCAGATTTAATTTATCTGGAAAGGAAGTTCATTTTGTCTTTTTGCTTAAAAGAAGCTATTATTTATGTCAAAACATTTTGTTAAAATGAACTGACTTTGAAACCATGCTGTATATGATATAAATAATATTTGGTAATTTTTCTTATTTAAAAACAAAAAAAAAGTGGTATTTTTTATAATAGTCCTTGTTCAAAATTTGCTAATTTGGAATATTTGAGTTTACAGAAAATTGTTCTTTTAAAACGATTGTGTGACTTGTCGATTAAATAAAAATTAAGATGAAAGTTTCATCAAATTGAGAAAAAAATTACCAAAATTTACATTTTTGTACTTTATAGAAGAGCTGATGCAATTAACCAAGGCTGTTTTAGTAACTAGAGCAAAGAGAATCCTAAAAATCAATTTAATAAAACTTAATAGCATTATGGTATCATGTGATACCAAAACATTAATTGGAGTTAAGGCGAAATAATTTTTTAATGGAAAAAGCTCAATTTTTTTTCACAGCAGAAGAAATTTCTAACTCAATTTCTTAGTTTAAATATAAACCAAAAGGAATAAATTTTTAAAAATTTGAGATATTTTTAAAAAAATATTGAGCTATTTATATATGTAGATCAGCAGAAAGTAGGCCTTTCACTTCAAAAACTAGGCACAGACAAAAATAAAAAGTACTCAAATTAAACCAGATGAAATTTCATTTGCATAAACCATCAAGTTTCTATTCGGTACTTTGGGGGAAAGGAACAGTTTGTTTTACATCAAGTACAAATGTGTAATCATTATGAAGATGAAGATTTCCTAACTTATACTGGAAATGTCAACCAACAGTGATGATATTTTTAAAAAGTTTGACCAGATATGTTCACGTTTGGTTTTTGTATGGAGATTGTCTGCTTGTCGCGATATGGCCATTTGTTTGAGAATATTGCTTACACAGATATTACTTTGCAAAAAAATTACAGAAGAATGTCAATGCATTATAAATGTGAGACATGACAATATGCATAAAGAAGGGTTTTGCGTGTGAATATTTGGTTGGATCACATTCACATGATAAAAAAAAACTGTATTAGATAATGTAAAACCATTTCTGTGCTATGGCAGTGGTAGACTACGTTTGAAAAAAAACAACTTTTTTTAAAGATAAAAGTTGTATTTATGTGACAAAATAGGCCACAGTACTTATTACTCATTGTGGAGTGAAAAAGAAAACTGATAAAAAGGACCAACTACAGAGAAAACATATTGTTATGAAAAGAAATTGAAGAAGGACAAAAACAAAAACGTGTGTAAAAATAAATGGTACAAGAATAAAGCTATAGTTAGACACTAATAGTGATATTTCTATCACTAACATGAATACATGGAAACAAATTGGAAGGCCTTCATTTAAGAAAAATGGCAAAATTGTTTAAGGAGTATTCATCAAAAATGTGAATTTCCTAAAAGAATTTGTATGTAATATCTTTTTTTGTGCATTGCAATATTTTTGGTCTAAAGACTTGGGTATAACTGCAAAGATTTGGGCAGTCTGATTTATACTGAGGGGTGTACAAGATCAGCTAAACACAGAACGGATGTAAATTATATAATCCGCTTCAAAAACCCCAAATTTTTAGTTACTGCCAAAATTATGTACTGTAAGGATGTAATGCCATTCGCTTGAAATTAAATTATTATTATTATTATTGGTATTACTATTACCACTACCACAACAACTGGAACTGCTATTTATTGGATCTGTTACCATTTGGATTAGTTTCTCTTTCTCTATACCATTGAAGGCATTTTACATTTTGTAATATCTTAAAGTTCGGACCACTTTATCTAAATCAAAATGTCCCTACATACAATATTGTGGAAAGACTAAAATGTCTTTCCATGTACTACAAAATGTTTCAAATCTATATGGCAGTGATTAGATTGGGCTGTTTGATCTGTGACAGCTGCCAATACAAAAATTCTTGGAACCATTGGAAGACAGTCATAGCGGCTTTATAGACAGATAGATAAACGAAAGAGGTCTTGTGTAATAAAGTAAAAGATTTAGTAAGAGCTTCATCTCATTTTTAGCATTCAGGAATTTTGCTAATAAAAAGGCTGATGCGAAGCTACACATATTGGCAAACAATGGATGAAGATATTGAAAAGGTCAGGAAAACCTGTAGAGGTTACGTAGTTGCAACAAATTGCAAATATTGCTATGAAGTATAAACCATGTATGAAAGGGACATTCCTTCATCAAGATGGCATATAGACTACAATAGATCTCTGAATGGATTCTGTTATCAGATAGTAATGGATAATTACATGGCCTGTAATTTTCAAGTGATAAAACCTCACTCCAACATATATATCAAAATCTTGTTCTATTATAATGTAATGACTGGGTATCAGCTGTATATACTTGGTGTTTATGGTAGGTAAACATAGTTCAAAAGAAACAAATAGCTTTCATACCTAAGAATTATAAACCAAATTAAATCTGAGTACAATACAATTAATGGAATTTTAATCAAATTTTACACTATCCTAAAATAAAAAATGATATTTATATGAAATTAGAAACTTTTGATTTAATATGATTTTGTTTACAGAGTAATCTAGTCAAATTAGCTCCTTAATGATGGAGGTGCTTATAGGGCATTTATGAGATGTAATAAAAGAAGACTTTGTAGCTGAAGTAACTTGAAATATTCATTTACTAATAGAGAAGAATCTCTAAACAAAAAATTTGCAAGGAATGACTTGAAAAATTCAGAAAAATAAATATCAAAGGTAAAGACCAAACAAGATATCCAGTTGAATAAAATAGTCCAGAATCAGTTTGGTATGAAAGTATACGATGGTTTTCTAAAAAAAGCATAATAAATTAATTCTAAGAAATTTTGTTTAACAAAATGCATTCCACAGGATTACCTCCCCTATATTACACAATTCTACAAGCTTTTGTATCTTATATAATCTCGATATTATTTAATTTAGTTTTCATTTTCAAATTATATAAAATATTTTATAATTTATACAAGGAAATCAACATTTATTAAAATACTTTTTAAATAAACCTTTTTTTATTAATATTTTATAAAAGTATATAAAAAACAATTACCAAAATTGGTTGATCTATTTACTAAATTTTGAAATGAAATCTGCTCAATAAAAAAAATCACTTTTGAAGGTTTTTTTTCAATGCTTATTATTTGAAATATTTTTCTAATAATAGTAATAATAATAAAATAATAATGAATTTCAAAATAAATAAACAAAAATGAAGCTAGTAAATTTATCAGTTATCCATCATTGTCTTTTCTATTTTAATATTTTCTATATCTATAAGACAAATATCTAATTAACACAACTAAAATAAAAAATACCAAGAATGCAATATATGTGTATGTATTTATGATTCTTTAAATAAATAATAAGAACTTCTAATTATGTTTTATTTGATTTTTAAGAACTTATTTAAAAATGTGTCAAGTATAGTTTTTACAGTTAAATGATACCAAATTATTTTGGAAATATTGTTAATGATTGGATCATTTCATTTTTAAAAGGATCATCAATCATAATGATCAAATAAAACTAGGAATAAATGTATTAATGTATAGATTAACATCTTAAGTTTCATTAAACAATACCTTTTTTTTCTTGAATATAAAGTTTAAAAAAAAAAGCTTAAAAATGACCTTTACTTTGGCTGATATTAGAGATGAAAATTTAAATAATGCTCATATTTATCCATTTTGTGATGAAGATTTTCCTCAAAAGAATAAAGCTAATTTTTGGATGGGATCACATCATAAACATGGCTTAGGTTATGCCAATGACCAAACCATATATTCATTTACTCTAGTCAAAATGTACAACTGCATTTCAAATAAACCTTGGGTCACATGTGATAGTTGATTCATTTATTTGATAACTTTATAAGTGTAGTGCAAAATAAACACCCAACTACTTACATGTGTAATAGATAGCAAAGCTCCATAGATTTAGTGGAATGTTTAATAAATAATAATTATAAAAGACAATTTCAAAGAAACAATTACATCGAGATATATATATTTTTTTATAGAATTCAAAATATAATTTCTCTCTTTGGTAAATAACTATTTCAGTTTACTCAATATCTTACAATAATTAAGATAACTAGTTTCTTATTCTGGCAAAGCCTCTATGGAAACAAATAAGATAAAAGGTCTATGCTCTTTAAAGATTTTTTAAATAAGTTTCTGAAACAGCAGATAAATTTTGGATGGATGAGTTAAATGGTAAAGTGAAACTATTCAGTTATATGAACAAACAAACAAATAATAAAGAAAATATTAGAATTTATCAAATAATTCCATAACTTAGAAATTTGAAACTGGTATCTAACTTTATAAAAAAATTGATTCAACAAATAGAAAAAGCATATTTTCTATGATTTGATGACTCAAATATGAATAAAATACAATCTTTCTGTAAAAATTTTAGCCTGCAGCAACTGCAACATTATGGGCTACAATGCAAACTATAGTGCAGCTAGTTGCAGTAGTGCACTGCAGACAGCAGCAATGGCTACAAACTCTGAATATAAACAAAAAAATAAAAAGAAATATGTGAGTTTCATTTCAAAGAGTGCATTGTGTATCCTAAAGTTGATCATAAACAAAAGGGGGGCCTTATTTTCAAATTTATGTTTTCCTAATGGAAAATAAAAATAAAAAGAACAAAACATTGAATGAAAAATAATAGAAAAAAAGTAGTGAACAGAATTAAAAACTCTAAGCAATGAAATAAGTCTTATAACTTAGTTAGACCATGATATCTAGAAGAAAAAAAAAAAATCACACAAAATTTTTCTAGGAGTTTTTTGTTAATGTACTTTATTTCGACCCCCTTCTCTCTCTTTATCTATCTATATATATATATATATATATATATTAGTTGAAATTAGATTTTTAATCTTTCTTTCAAGAAAGATAATTTGATCATTTTTAAACATGAAATATTCAGATATCAAACTGAATGAAAAGTACAAACTGACAAATTTGGAAGCTTCCATGTTGATATTATGAAACATGTGCAAACATGAATGTTTAAATGATGATATATAATGACAAATTTCTTTTAACTGGTTTTTGATTTTCAATTCAATAGTATTTACCAAGGAAAGGAAAATTTATCGCTATTATAATTTCCTTTGAGAATATGTTGTATTTTTTGTTGAATAAAAAAAAAATGACAATTTTTATGGTTGGCAAGTTAAATGTGTAGAGACATAATACATGGGATGGGTAAATTGAAGAAAGTTCCTGCTGCGAAGTAAAGACAGTATATAGTCCAACATTCATAGCTTCACTTGTGGTTGACTACTCCAATCATTTGTTAACTGACTGGCCTTACATTTTTGCTCAGTCTAAAACCAAAAGTGAGATAGGCTTGTAATCAAGTTTCATGCAAGTTTTTTTTTTCTTGGTCTGAATGAGTCTTAAAAAAGACAATTTTTTTTCTATAAATAATAGGAATAGATATGAAGATTAGAATAATTATTTTACGTTAAATAACTGTTATAATGAATGTTTTTTTAAAGGAAAGAGAATATTTTACAATTATTAATGTATTGCATGAAGTGCAAAAGTTGTAAAGAAATATTTTTTTAATCAAAATCAAAACTTAAAATTACTATTCATAAAGGCAGTCAATAAAGAGACTTTCAGATTAGTAAATGCATGAAACAAAATATTTGATTTAATGGATATCTCTTTAAATTGCTCAATGAACCCCCCCCCCCAAAAAAAAAAAAAACTTATATATTTTGTGCACATATGTACACGCAAGTACATTCAGACACAGTAAAGTGAAATAGCTCCGACAAATCTTATTTTAGTCAAAATCTAATTTTAAAACTACTTTTTTTTTTTAGAAGTGATTATTTTTAGAAGAAAAAACAAAATCTATAATGAAAAAAAAAGTTTCATACATATCTTCATAGACTATTTTATTAACTTATAAGAGAAAAAAACAGTCATTTCAATTTTCTTTTATATTCTAAGACTTTGTTCCAAATGGAGAAAGTGGGAGGAGAAAAAAGTTAGATAGGTGGCATTTGAAATAATCAACTAAGGCTAGGCTGGCTGTTGAAGCAAGAAGCAGATATGTAAGATGGCGTCTTGGCTGCAGACAAGGTATTTAGTTACAAACTGCATAGATGCAGACAGTAGGCTGCACAACAATGCAGCAGTAGCAGCAATGATGACAGAGATGGTAGTAGAGGAAAAACTAACATAGCCAAATCAGCCGGAGAGAAGAAGGCCTAGTCTAGCTATGGAAAAAAAAATAAGAAAGAAGTGATAGACAGAGACACCCACCTTATGACCAACACAAGCATTATACAAACACCTGAGAAACAAATCTAATAGTCCAGTCATTTTTAGATTATTTTGAAAAATATTTTTCAAATTCTATTGGAAAATTTAAATATGTGTTTTAGGTACAATTTCTATGTATGCATGCATACATATAAAATGTAAAACTTTACTTAGTAAATGTTTCATACTCATAGTAAAATTGATAATGGGACCTAAGAAAAATGGGCAAATTAAAAAAGATTAATCTTATTGATACTAAATGATCAATGGATTGGGCGCTAACTTAGATTCCCTAACTGCTGCTGCTTCTTTAGCCATATTAGGCCTAATTGAAGTGTCACCGAGTTTTCTGCACATAATGAAGGGTAAGCTTGATGACCTCCACATTCAAAATCTTAGCCCTTCTTGCTGCTTTTGTCATGTTGAGGCAGCAGCAATGATGACGGTTGCTACACAGGACTTACCATCAACAGACATGCGCAAAGCAATCATGTTGATTAAAGTATGTGTGGGACACCATTCTAGTGAGCCAGCAATTTTACTTAGAATTGCATAACAAACATAAACAATCCTTGTACTTGATCAAGAACAGGTTAGGAATCTAGATAAAACAAGTAGTAACTAGTATGCTCCAAGGTAAGAAGGAAGATATATAGAGCACGGTTACATGACTTAAGGTAACTTCTTTTATTAGGTTGTTTCGGAATAGAAATTAAGATTTATATAAAAATTCAAGCTGAGAAACAAAATTCTTAAAATAAAACAAAAGGTCCTTACCTGGTTAGGACAAAAATATTTGTTTAAAGGTATAATGAAAATGTTTTGTAAACATAACCGGAGTAAAATAAAGATAAATAAAAGACAGAAACCTATAAAGAAAATGATATAGACAAGTAGAGTATTTGTAATGGAAATTAAAAGTTACAATTAACTCGTTCTACAATAGTGAATTAATAAAAAGAGATCTGATTATTTAATTTTATAATAATTATCAAAAAGAACTGTCTCGTATTAATTGGAAACCTATCACGTATTTTATTCACAGTATTATTAAGAAAAAAAATGTTGTTTATCAGTATTTTTAAAAGAATTTTGTTTTTTATATTACTTATACTAACAGTCAACTAAAATAAGGGTGGTAAGTCATCCAGTCAGTTATTGTTTCTGAGAGTGTTGTTTACTGTTGTTTATATTAATTACATTGTATAAATATTCAATTTACACCAATACGATATTATCATTTGAAGAATTTTATTGTTCATATATAAAATTTTCTACAATTTTACGATAGTAAACTAGCGGCTATCATAATTTTTTTCATAACTACAACTAACTGTACTCAACTTCCGGTTTCTAGATTAAGGAAGTTTATTTAAACATCGGTCTCAAGAAAATGGATTAATTTTAAAATTTGGTTATGATAAAATATATGTAGAACTGAATTCTTGTATATAAACACTGGAAATATTTATTGGACATTTATTTCTGTGAGATAAGTAATTTTTCAATTTTTGGTATATTTTAAAAATTTCAATTCACTTTTCAATTAAAATTTTTAAATGATGCCTTTTCCTCCCAGTTTCCAAAAAGTATAATTCATTGAAAAAATATTAGGAAATATTTTTGTTTAGAACTTATTCTTATAAAAAAATTTGACCTTTCTTGACTTTATTTATTAAAAAAAAAAAAACATTTTACTGGTAGAAATAAGCTTTCAAAAATATGGAGTTAGCAGCTTGGAAGAAAAATCTTTGGAAACTACTATATATATATATAGCTCATTTTTTATGACCACAACAAAACATTGGAAATATCCTATGGAAAAACAGAGAAATTGAATCTTTTTCAAACTGTCTCTCATTTTCAATGTTAATCTGGGTTAATTTTATCATTCTATTAAATTCCATGGTAAATGTTGACATAACTTTTTGCAAATCTTATAAAAATTCAATGATTCCTTATTTTATATTTGTAAAAACAAGTGATATAAAACTAACTTTAAAAAACTTTAATGAGAAAAAGTGTGTGGTTAATTCACTTATTTAAAAAAAGAATAAATTTGCATTATGATGTAATAAATGATAATTTATCAAAGAAAATGAAAACTTTTTAACCAAACAAAGTGAAATCAAACAATATATTACAAGAGAAGATAACTCTTGCCTAAGAAAGTTGCACTTTGCTATATTGTAAAATAGGTACATAGATACAGGTTGATGGGACATGAATTGGAGCCTTTCACCATTAATCGAGACACAAATTAAAAACAAGCAAGCAATATTTCATAAAAATATTTACATTGATTTTATGTCAAGAAGAAATTTAAAAATTTATTTATAAATTCAAAGTTTAAATCACTCATTTGTTTGTCATAATGTTTTTCTTTTTCATTTTGTTTCTGTCTCTCTAAAAATGCTTTCATTCAAAATATACATTTCCATCTATTTTTAAAATCTCCCACTTTAACAAATGCAAGCTGATCAAAACACTTTATTCTGGTTAAACTAACACAAGCCACATATAAAACCCGAATTAAAAATATCTACCAGTATACATAGTTTAATAAAAACAGAAGTTTACATTTATTAGAATAGATAAAATGGAGCAAACCCATATTCTTTCTGGTCTGTTAAAATCTAATGCAAGAAAAAACAGCTAATGTTCTTTCTATGTTTATAGTGAATTTCTACTGTGATTCAATTGTTAATGTTTTAATAAAAAAGTATATAAAAAATCCTTCTTTTACTTAGTTAAGAACTGAGAGATGTTTATCAAATAGATATAGTTTAATTGAATATCATCAAAAATAATAAATTCAGTAAGTATTAGCCATAAGAAAAAATATGTCATCGTAAGAGAAAAATTTAAATCATTTTCACCAAGTGCCAATTATATGATGACAAAATCTGATGTTTACATTAAAATAAATCTATCCTATTAAAAAGTTATGAAATAATATACATTAGATACAATCCCATAATTCTAATCTGAATACAGATATAATTTCAGACTGGAATAAAATGGAAATATCTTGAAATTGAGTATAAATTTAGATTTTAAAAAAATCATCAGGCAACAATTGATAAGGCTGAGAAATTTATTTATTGTTTACAAATTTAGTATGAGAAAAAACAGCTGTGTTAGTAAAATGCAAAAAAGTCTTGAAATAAATTCACTATTTGTCATGGTTTTGTATTATTAAATATATATATAAAAAAAGAGTTCATTTATTATTTTGCATTATAAATTTTAAAACTTCTTAGACTCAACTTTATGAAAATACAAAATATTCATATCCTAGACATAATTAAAATGGGAAAAATTGAAATACAAAAATCTAATGCCTCTTGATTTTATGCGATACACACTTGTCTTTTTTTTGGTAATAAATTAATTAAAAGACTTAATTAAACCCAAATGAACCTGAATTTATATTAAACTTAATATTTGATTGTAAAATAGTTTTCAGTAAAAATACTGAAAAAAATCCATGTTTATAAGAGATTCATTTATCAAAATAATACAAATAATTTTGGGTTTACTTGGCTGAAAGTTTATTTTCATTTTTAAATATCTTGTAAAAACAAAACCACAAATAACATTTAAAAGAATGTCCTTAAAAATCAAAATCTACCTGGATATGAGCTTATCCTATTTCCCAGTAACAGAAGATAATGATACCAGAAAAATATTTCATATTAGAAATAACTTGAAAACAAAAGGACCTAATTTAAACTCATTCTGGCTAGATAGGATACCAAATTTTACTCAAATTCAAATGAGCACTTTAAAGTTATCTATATGTATGTAAACGAATTAATATAAAGCATAGTCCAAACTTTGTAAAAATTAACAAATATGCCCATAGTAAACTCTTCAAGAAAATACTGTTTAAAATCGAAAAAACAATTTTATGGTTTACTTTGCTTGGAGTCAGCTCAACTGTTGTATTATGACAATCAAAAAGATTTCATAATAATTGAATTATTCAATCAACCCAAAGCATATAAAAATCTTATGAATCAATTACCAAGAGTGAATCATCAATATAAGATTTTTATTCTTGTACACATGAAGGAACTTGAGGGTATCATTAAACTATGATAGTCTAAATATCCCAATACAACCTACATGGGGGCTATTTTCAAATAGTATAAATGAAACATTTTCTTGGATCATGACCAGGAATTAATGTAAAGTTCCAATTTTACATTAATTTTTGTTTATTCTTACTCAAAATGATTTTAAACTTATAAATGAAAAAAACAAAACATGATAAGAATGGAAACTAATAATACAATTGAACGTGTCAAAGTCAAAATAATTTGAATATAACAAGTATTTAAAGTATATACTAAGTATATAAATGATAGGCTTTTTATGTCATTATAAGTGACACCAAGTCTAAAAGGATAATCTTGAACAATTGGTTCTTTAGAAGTTGGAGTATTCTATTTCTATTCTGAGGGGTCAAAGAGGATGACAAGGAGAATTATAATATAAATATTTGTTCATATAAAAAAACTTGTACAATATTATTTAACAAACTGATGAATCTAATTCTAATTCTAACTAATTCTATTATGTAACATGATTGCTTAAATCTTGGGAAACTATGTAAATAAAGTACATTTTCTAAATGAAATGAGCAATTGATTTTAATTTCTATTTTTCATGATAGATAACATATTTTCTTTATCTTATCTGTAAAAAGAATTCATCAATAAAAGTCCATAAGTAATCAGAAAAGGATTAAATGTTTTATTCATTTTATATCAAAGTGTATTTTATTAATTAAGAAGAAATTGTAAAGCTACTAGAAACAAATTTAAAATTTAAGAAAATGTAAAATCAAAATTAATAAAATGACCATGCTACTACTATTGGTTCAAAAGAAATCTTTTTAGTTACATAAATCTCTAATTATGGAAATTTGTAGGTACTTGCGGAAACAAACAGTTGATTAATAAAAAAAATCTCTAAGATGACACAATAATTAAAAGAAATTTGGCTCAAATCAATTAAGTAAAGAAAGTAGTTCAATTGATATTAATAAAATAAACATTTTTTTTTTTCATTATTTACTTATGATTGCTGAAAACTAATTTTTACATAATTGAAAAATGTAGTATTAAAACTATCAATGCAATACAAATGCCAATTTTTTTCTTTATTTTCATAAAAATTTTCTAAATATGATATGTAACTTGTTAAGTCTTACAAGCCGAAAGGGAATAGCTAAGGATTTCTTAAGAAGCAAGGGAATCAATTTGTAAAATGTAATCTATTTGTCTAAGTTAGAAAATCACATTTTTGTTCTTTTATTTTGATAATAGGAATTTTGTAATGCCTCAATAAAGCCAAATATACTTTTTTATACTAGAACTACAGGTTAGATTTTTCCAAGACAAAAGAAAGAAATAATTCAAATTTATTTAAGATGGTCAATCAAATTTTTTTAAATAAAAAAATCATAGTCATAAGGTAAAAATATTATCCAAAGAAATTGATTATAGATGAATTTTATTTTATTTCAAACATAAATTCCATTTTGTAAATAAGTAAACATTTCTAATTATGTTAAATTCTAATTTTAGTTTCAAAACTACACATTACATGAAGAGATCCAGTATTTTATTTTCTCTAGAATAAAAAAAATAACTTCGAGCTCATTTTATCTACTTGGATAAAGTATAACTAAAAGATGTTTTATCTTTAAAATATAAGGAAAATGTAGGTTACAAAAAAGAAGAATGAATGCTTGAAGAATGATAATTCTTGAATGAACTAAAGTAGGCCATTTGCCTTCCACCCTTGAATGTTTTAACTTCATGAAATAGCACATTTACTATTTTTATTAAATGTTTTAACCTTATTCTTAATAACTTTTAAATTGTTTTCTAGTTTTTTAATTTTTCATTAAAAAAACTCCAGAAAAAGTGGCAATCTAAGAGACATACATACAGAAATGAGAGATGTGTCCACTACTTAATTGAGCGGAAATAATTGTGTTTTTTAAAAACACATTATTAATAGAGAATAAAAATAATTCTAAATA
>JAYKTE010562663.1:0-18423 GCA_036873565.1 Xipholeptos notoides | reverse complement strand
GCGAACGGAATTAGTGGTGGGGGTTTGAATGTGTCTCGATTCATTCAAATGTCGGACTTAAGCATATATTCAACCACGGTAGTGGTTGAATGATTGTACGTAACATTAGAGTTTAAACAGCCCACAAAATCTAGATGAGAACCAGAATCCAAATAACAAATATCAATCAAGCCTCATTCAAGCTACAAAGAATCCATTTTTAGATTTCAGCATACAATCTATTGAATTGTGACTTGATTTCTATCAAGATCAAGAAAATTGGTTACAAGTATGTCCAAAGGCAAAAAGATCCAAGGACAACATGGTTAATAAAATATTGATTAACAATATTTTTAATTTGAATACATACATTATTTCATAAATGTCACTTTTCTTTAGTTTAAAAGTGATATATATTATTTACATGTTAATTATTTTAAGTTCTATGCTTTACCTTCTTAAATTTATGTGATATTATTATGATTATTTAATACTAGTAGATTTACCTGGGTACTGGATTAAACAGTCACATCTGTCAGTATACATTATTCAAAATTTTATAGAATTATGGAAACTTTTTTTATCTAACTTTTTCAGATATTAAAGTAATTTTTTATCGGCAAAAACATTAAATCCATATTTTTTAAAAAGTATGATTAAAACAAAAACGTAAGCTTCTATCTGCATTAGAAGTCCTTATACCAAAGATTTCACCTTTTTTATTAAATGACCTTCGTTTATAGATAAAAGATGTCTACACTTGTAATTTTTTTAACTATTAAACGTCTTGATTGAAGCTAATATTTAGCTCTTAAATTGTAAGATTCAGTGGCTGAAAATATTAAAATAGAAGGAAATATCAAATATTGAAATTAAAAAGAAAGAGAAATTGAAATAAGAACACTACAGTTTGTGTGTTCTTTGAAATAAAAATAGTTGTTGTCTATCACACCCTGTTTGTAACCATTCCTAGATTATGAAGCATCTCAAATTCCTAAATAAAAATATAATTACAAACTCTGTATGGACCCAAAAATGTTAGAAATAAATAATTGGATTTATAAGACCAAAAAATCCAACCATAATCGCCCTTTGGGAGCTGTGGCACAGCGGATAGAGGTGTTAAGCATTGGCAGAAGATAGCGGTTTCGATTCCTACCCAAGCCGACCAGAGGTTTAATTAGTCAAAAACGTGTTGCGATAGACAACAACTATGGATGGCAGTGATTGCTGCGGATGCGGTTACAAGACTCAGAATTCCTACCCAAGGCCACGGTTAACCACCTGACAAAGGCCAGAGGAAGAGTTTGCCAAAATGTAGCGTAATAAAACCTATAAAAAGATGAAGACAACAGTCAAAAAGATCATTCCTGAACATTGATATTTTTCCAATTAAAAAGTTTAACCCAGGTCTGAATATGTCAAATTCCAAGGCTGTAGACAAAGAATTATCGGAGGAGTTTGGTAGGGAAAAAAAATCGCCCTCACACGATTTTTCACTTTTATAGATATATAAATTCAACTTAACAAATTTAGGTTTATTATTTTAACAGCAACGAACATATATAAACCTAAATTTAACACTGACCCATTAGTTTGGAATCCTATCAACAACTTTGGACTACTTCAAAGTCCAAACTATTAAGAGTTCGACTGGTATTTGTTTTATTTGTAGATTTAGAAAAAAGCAAGGATGAAGCAAAAATAATGTTTTTCAAATTTTTTTTCTTCACTAAAAAAAAAAATCATGAAATAAAAATGGGAAGAAATTGAGTTTTTAATCCTAATTGATTTTTTTCCATTTTGGATTGAATAACGAATCAAGTCTTCCAACAAGAGGTTGATGATCTTAAAAAAAGTTCTTGAACTCTGAACTCTCATTTCAAAAAATGGCTGAACAGGAACTATACTTACTTATTAAAATGTATTTTGTGGGGGAGATTTTTGTATTAAGAGTCTAATTCATTTTCTTTTCATCCCTTCAACTTCATGATAGAAAAAAATAGGAAAAAATCTACGAGAATAGAAGTAATTCAGATTTTATAGAATTCTAAATTGCAGTTTAAAAAAAATGCGTTTTTTTTGCCTTGTAAACTATATATATATATATATATATATATGTAAGTGGCCATACTTGGTTTGATGACACTCATATGTCGAAATTGACAGGAGAGCACATCTCACACATATATATATATATATATATATATATATATGGAGGGGCATTATTTGTGTCTTACGACATATCAACCTTTTTTTTTAAATCATTTAATGCCAATAACAATCAATTTTGATAAATGTTCTTTTATTATTCACACAGTTTGTTTTATATAATATAGAATGCACTATTTAACCCATAGCTGAAGGGAATGTGAGGATTCATAACTTTCCCAGGGGTATTATTCCAAATGCAAACATAAACGGAACAACTAGGATTCAAACTCTTGTATTACAATTCTGAAGTCCAGCTGCCTATCCACTGCCCTAAGTAGACCTCCCCGGGGGTACTGATGAAGGTCTTATTGTGTTGTTTATATAAGTTATGATATTGTTTTAGTGTATTTATTGTTGAAATAGACTTAAGCCTTTTACTAATTAGTAATAACCGTGACCACTGGAGACGTCTAACTAGACCTATTTGAGACAGTCCATGTCGAAATCGACAGACTGCAATGATGATGATGATGATGATGAATAAGCTTTTGTTTAAACAAACATTAAAATAATATTAAACTTAAATGTGAATTATTTTTTCAAGATTCGTTTAATAAAAGAATCTCAATAATCAAAAATCAAAACTGATGGAAATTTGAATGTTCGTTCAATCCATAAATAAATGAATTTTAATTCTTATGAATGAATTATTCTTAATGAAAGTCATCAGTAAAACTTTTTGTCATTTATAAATAGGGAGATGAATTAACAATAAATATATGGCTGGATTTAAACCTTGGAGGGGCCCTAGGCTATTCCATTTGTGAGGTCCCCTTATTTTTAGTTTCCTGCTTAGCCTATTGGTAAATCCAACCCCATACACGTCAAATCGAATTATCTTTTTATAAGTGTTTATTCTTTAGATTTGTATTGATTATTTTATGATTAGAAAAATGTTGGAAATCAAACAAAGATTACTTGAATTATTTCACTAGAAAACAAAGATGAAAAAAAAGAAAACTTGCTCTCAGCAAGATTCCTTGTTTGATGAACCAAAGAATGTTTTTTTAGAAACTTAAATTTAAAGCTTCTTTAACAAGATTAATTCTAAACTAGCAGAACCTGTGGAAATTCCACAGTAGTAGAAAACTTTTAAAACACACAATAAAATAAATCAAATATAAAATGATTTCCTTAAAGAGAGAGCAAATAATAAAAGGAGGTAAAATAAACGTAAGTTTTTTAAAATTTAAAAACCTACAGTATCCTCATAACATGACATTTTTTTAAATTATAAAATATAATAGACAACTTGAAACCATAAACAGCCATTTTTCTTAAATTTTTGCAGAAGTAATTGTTTTAATGGTTTTTACTTGATAAAGAGTGAATATAAAGGGAAGTAATTTGTTTCTCTCTTATTACTGTCTGATCATTATTTGTGACACTAGACAAGCAGATTAATATATAGATTTCTATTAGTTATTATTATGAAATTGGGTGGTAGAGGTGTTGTTGAAGATGTTGCCAATCAAGAGCAATCGCATCCGAAGGACTGAGGTCAAGGTTGGTGAGAAGAAGAGGATCTGAAATTTGGACAATTGTCCTAAAAAAATGTAGAAATAATAACAACTCGGTATTTCTTTAATTAAGACAGATATTCATTTTACAACTTGCGTAAATTCTATGAATATAACAACAGCAACAACAAGGGCAGCAGTAATAAATGTTTTGGCGCAGAGACACGTCTATTTGATAATCAATGGTTTTGGCATAGAGACATGTCCATTTAGAAAAAAAGGTTTGTAATTATACAAGGGTCAAAGGTCGACCTTTTCAAATACTTCCAATCTTAGATTATCTTTCAACAGAACAGTTTGAGATAAAATGGATTTTTTAGAAGAAAAAAAAAATCATGTTTCTACCAACAATTACAGAATCTTTTTTTTTATTATTGATCTAATATCTTTATTTTGGTTGTTTAGATTTTCATAGAATGTCTTGATTCCTCAGCCTTCCTCAAATGTCTTAACATTTAGAGAATCTCTCAATGAAAGAAATTGGGTTTGATCAAAATTCATTTTTCATTTCTAGAAATACGCTTCAAGCAGGTCTTAACTGGATTGGTGAGCATCAGCTCAAAAAATACCAGCTAATATTTGTCAAGAGTGAATAATTAGTAAATATTGTTCATATAATATATAGTCAAGTCATGCTGGAGACACAGGTTCCTGTCAGATCCCCAAAGTTACGCAACGTTGAGCCTGGGTAATACTCATACCATTTATGAATACTAGGTACTGTATCTTGTACTGGGATGTGGAAACACCAAAGTTAGTGTCTGGGGGCACAGTTAAACCACTGGGTAGATGCATTCTTTGTCTAAGGTAAGACATGCATTTAGGAGAAGGAAAAAACTCTGAAATAAAACCTGAGGTCTTCCCTTAATTAGAATATACATGCAGCTGGGGACTGCTTGTGAGTTTCATATTCCTAAGAGACTCACCAATGAACTGGTTAAGTGGGTTCAATGGTTGAGCCAGCTCAACCTGCAAAGGTCAATATACCGACCGCACACATGCACAATTAGTAAATATTCCTTCAAATGAAAAATAGTCGCATATTAAAGATATTGAAGATTTGCAATTCATACTTTCGTTTTTTTATGGCATATCAACCTTTTTGGTGATTTAATACAGTGAACAATTCATTTGGGTAAAAAAGCTATTTTTTGCTTTTTGCAAACAGGTTGTTAGTAAGACGAGCAGAAGATAAACTATTTCACCCTCAACGAGATAGAATAAAGAATAAGAATGAAAATAGAATAAGAACATCCATATTTTTCCTAAGAGCATTCGTCTAAAATATAACTTTAGGAATCAAATAGAATTTCAATTTGTGGATTACGATTTTAAAGACCATCAGAATATTTGGTTCCAAATTAATTTTTTTTCTTTCAAATTTATTCAGATTCCATGTTTTTCTTTTAGAGCCTGCTTGAGTTTTTGCAATCATCAGAATCAGAAAGTTGGATTAGAATGGATTAAAAGATTGTATTCTAATATTCTTGAAAAATCTTCTTTTCACTGAAACTAGTTTATTAATTTCTGGCTTTGATTATCATAAAAAAGCAAAAATATTGACTTATTCCAATAACCAATTTATTCTGACCCCACTCCATCTCTCAGGAAAAGGAAAATTAAGAACTAAAAAAAACATAGCTTTAAAGTCGATGGCTAAAATGATGAGCCAACCTGCCATAGAGCGCATAATGAATTAATGTGTAACATAAAATGTCAAAGAGATCCTTTAAAGGCTGTTTTGGCTGACCTTATGCCCAAAATGCCATCGGTGGATGAAAAAAAAAGTTAATTTGCTTTTGAGAAATTCCATTAACAAAATTCTTTAACATTTGAAGAAGACTTGAATGAAGCGAAACAATCTAAAAGAGCTTCAAACACAATAAACCACCAAAATAGAAATTTTAAATTCAGATTCAAAAAAAGAAAAAAAAAAAAAATCCTCAGCAACAAAAGAACCAAAACAAAAAATTCATAAAAACTTTGAAGAAATTTTTTTAAATTTGTTTTTGATCAAACTTTTCTATTTTCTTGTAAGTTGAAATCTGGGAATTTTCTGCTTATGTGAAAAAAGGGTAAAAACAAAAAAGGGAGTGGGACCTAAAATTATTTGCATGATTTCTTCTCTTCTTGATTGTAATTTTCACATGTTGGCAAATGTTACCTTTGACTTCCTTCAGATGCTACTTGTCAAATTTTGGATCAAACCGTAAAATATTTCAGTCAAACTTATATGTAATTTTCAATCAAACATGCCTGATAGAATAAGAATCATCTACTCCTGTGGATTAGATAAAGGATTTGGTTCAAAATTCTGTATTGGTTCAAAAGTTCAACATTCAGATTCTAAAGTTTGATCAAGTTTGTCAACCAAAACCTGAGGAAGGTTGAAGGATACCTTGGTTGAAATGTGACTACCATGACAATCAAGCTGTTCTATGTACTAATCAACCAAACATCAAACCAAGACAGAAATGGACTCATATTTTTCAAACGAAAGAGGCTCAAAAGTTTTAATCTAATTCCAGACACTATTTTATAATAAGGAATGAATAAAGGAAATAGAAAAAAATAAAAGAATTCTAAGAATTTCAATGATCTTCAAATCAAAAATAATAGTAAACTCTCCCAAGTAGTTTGTACAACTATTTTTCGGTCTGCTGTCCTCATCCTTATCCTTATCATTTTTATCTTCACAAAGTTTCGGCTGATAAACCCTTTGGCCATCTTTAAATGATCGAGCTCAGGAACCTTCTTGTCATAATTGGGAGTCTTCACAGAATTTCTAACTTAACCCTTTATTCAAACCATGGGAGTAGCCTGCTCTTGTTGTGTTAACCATGACTGAGTAGAATGTCGAATCCTTGGAATATTGGTGACTACTGCATTTGGGTGGAATTACGACATTAAGGTTCCCAAGTTTGATCAGCTGAAGACAGCCGAAGAGTTCATCGGCTGATATGTTGTGAAGATAAAAACAATTAAGTGCCAGTTTTCAATTTCAGATTGATATTGAGTATTTTTTCAGTAATTATACGAATTTGCAGTGTCAAGAGATTTTTTTCAAGAACTAGAATTTAGTATTTTGGCTCCTAAAAAAGAACTAACAATGAATGAAAAGAACTCATATATAATCAAAGAAATTATCAAAGAAAAGTCTTTCTTGAAATTTCTAAGGATTTAAAAAGTGATCATCAAACAATCAAGAAAAAATGTTAAATGAGAATTCAACCAAGGCAAAAAAGTTAAGTTAGTAAAATGTTTTCCAACCAAAAACAATAGTTTTCTCAATCACTAATTAATCTTGAGTAGAATCTAAACATCATCATAATACAACTTTTAACATTAAAAATCCAACTCTTTATAGCAATTCATAGCTTGAATAGAATCTCTAGATGCAGTCTTTTTATTGTAGGGAAAATGTCTAAGTAAGAAACTAACCCTAACCTGTTGGTTTCAATAATTTTCTAACTTAAGATCTAAACATGTTCTATCATTAATATTCAGTATTCTCTATCAATAAATAATTACACACACATACACATATGTATGCGTATATATATGTGCGTGTGTGTGCATGTAACATTACCTTATAATTTTTAGTGAATTAAGATTTTGTAACTCAACTTCAATTTACATGAACAACTTGAATTGATGATTGTTCTAATAATGTATTGTCAGACTCAATAAAAAACAACATCTCTGATCTCATTAATCAGGCTCATCAGCCAATTCCAATGTAAGATCCCATAAACTAGTTACTCAAATCCTAATAAAGTAAAATAAAGATTCCAATTATACGTGTGTTTTTGTTTTGTTTTGGATTGGATTGGATTGTTGCCAAATTAAAAAATTTTTTTCTTTCTTTCATGTTTTTTTTTTTTTTTTATCTCAGTGGGTTTAAAGCAAAGTCTAAGAAAAAGAAATATTAAACATATTTTATATTCTCGTACTCATATGAACTATGTGTACATTGTTTCAGTAAATGGGCCTCTCAGCCTTCATCAAGTACCATCAGACCGCTAACCTGTGTCCAGTGATATCATTCTAAGTCCTTCTTTTGCCAAGATCAAACTCTGATTCCTGAGGAATGCACAAACAAAGCCTTTTGTCGTGACAATTCAAACCGTCTCAAATTTAAGGAGAGAAAATGTCAAAATCCATTGGCCAGAAAGGTATTAGAATAGATATCAGTTGAAACTTTGAACAGACATGAGGACATGAATGCAAAAAAGATACAGTGAGTACAATAAATATCTGATACAAAGCAAAAAGTTGATTTAATTTCATTATACAAAAACAATAACAAAGTGCTATTCAAATGTATTGTTGTATGATAAATACAAATCTCGTATCTTCATTATACAAAAATATATTAAAATAGCACTTTGTTATTGTTTTTGTTTTCGTGTAATAAAAATAATTATCAACTTTTTTCTTTGTATCGACTACATATTGCACCCACTGTATTAAATTTATGATAATTCATGAATTTATCCAAACTCAAGACAAAAATTCATTTAATCTTAAATGCACATTATCGCAATTAATCTTAATTATCTTCTGAATCAAATTTTCACTTTACAATTGAGAAACAAAAACCTGAAAGAGTGGAAAAAATAGAAAGACAATTATTACAAAATGCCCAACAATTACAGACAGATGTTTCAATTCACAGTTCACATTTCCTCCAATCCACAAATAACAAAATGCATTTTTATTTGTTTGTTAACCTTAAAAAAAGTTTTTGAAATCAAATTTTAATGAATGAAACAAAATGTTTTCTTTTGTCACGTGCATGTGTGTATGTATTTATTTCATTGTTAAATCTACCCGTAATCAGTTTGTATTCATTTCATTAAAAAAAACCTTTAAAATGGAAAATCTTTCTTGTGTATGAAATCCACAATTGTCGAATTCAATAAATAAAAACAATTCTTTCCTTCCAAAAAAAGATCAACTCAATTCAAAACTGACTTATTTTTCTAAAAACCTCAAATAAAACGACAAATTTTATGAGGGATGCACTGCCCCCCACTCTTGCTCTATGCAAACCCTTACAAAGAAAGCAAATAAGCAAAGATTCAAGTCTTACTCCTGAAACTAAAAACAATTGAGATCTTTGTTGATTTTCACTTATCAAAACATGCTAACAGTTTTTTTTCATCCCCTCCTTAATCTGGAGAGGATATATCTACTTGGTCAAGCACTAACCCAAGTTAGGCGGAAGGCCAGTTATACATTAACCTAGAAAAGAGTTGAAAATAATCCGAGGGCGGCCAAAGGATTTGTGCACCCCCTAATAATCCGCTAACCTTCAAAATTTCAAAAAGGACTCAAAATATTAGTTTTCATGGCACTAAATCAAGGATCTAATTTTAGACTGCTAGTAGTCCTAGACTTTCATCTTATTACAGTACTCAATCGTACAGTTGTCATCAAAGAAACCTAAAGAATTTTCAAAACAAAAAACATATTATTAAACTTATTATTTGCTATCAATAAAAAATACTTTTGGATCCAAACTGATTATGAGCAAATCAAAAAATGACAAGAGAAGGGAGGAGGAGAAGGAGAAAACTAGGATGGGGAGGAACAAAAAAAAAAACAATTTGTTTATTCAAGTTTTTTTTTTTTCAACATGAAATGATAAACTCTAACTTTTCCAAACACCCCCCCATCCCAAAACCGGTGACCAAAACAAAAAACAAAAAAAACCAACAATTAAAAAAAATAACATATTTTTCACAAATCAATGATAAAAAAAAGAAACGCTTTAAAAAATGTTCTAGCCAATAAACGGCCCCTCGAATATGTTCGGTGCCCCCCCATTCATTATTTGGTCCATGACTGATTCGTATGATGTGGTCGAGCCGTCATCAAGGCTCACACAACGTGGCAAAGGCTCAAGTGTGGGAAAGGCCCGGCAGAGTGACCGGTTATCTTCACTCCCCCGGTGACCCATCGGATTACCTCCTCCCCCTCCCCCAGTCCCTATCACCGACAGACCCTTCTTGTGGGCTGGACGGTATACAACGCTGGTGCCAACATCAACGCCGCCAATGCTGTTGTTACACAAGCATGGTTGTAGCTCGACGCAGTTCTGGTTTGGAGTGTAGAACACATGTCGGAAATTTGGGGGCATTTTTATTGACAACAAGTCAAGTTCAAGTTCACCCTCATTACTGGACGAGTCTGCCTCAGGGGGTGGAGATCCAGACAATAGTTTGCTTTCGGGGTCCCATTCTTTGTGGACCTCTGCTTCCAAAACGGTCAGTGACTTATTAGCCCTGTTTACGACTGGGAGCGATCGGCTCTTTCCCCGTAAAACTTCAAAACCTTCCTCAGATTCTGATTGTGGACTTTGCTGCTGGGGTTGTGGTATTTGAGGAGGAGGAGGAGGAGGAGGATAAAGGTTTAAGGATATGTTGGGCTCAGCACAGAACATGTCGAGTTCCTGTTGCATCTTCTTGCCCTGTGATATGTTCTCATAGCTGTGAGATGTATGTGTGGACATGGGAAACGGTGTTAGCGTGGCAGAATGACTGTTTAATGATGAAGGGAGTGAGTTCAATCTTGAGTGGACCAGATTTGTGATTGGTACACTGCTCTCTCGGTTGTACATCCCAAAAATGTCCCGTTGGGAGCCGAGATAATGAGAAAGCGAGGTATGTCGGTTTATATGTTTCAGATTTGAAGTTTTTTCAATGTTGTGCTCAGGGAGTAACAGAGGCTCCCCTGAACTGTGTCGGGTGTGTTTGGGTTTGAATTTACAGCCAACTGGTCGTGGGACAGGTTCTAGGTGATCTTCAACCCAACTGGGATTGTCTTTAAAATACTGTTTAGCTTGTTCAATGGCTAGCTTCAATCGGAGACCAACATCAGATTTGTCATAATTTTTAGCCGTGATTCCGGGATATGTTGAGAACTTGGACCTTTCAGAACTGAGTCCGTGTATATGACAGACGAGACTTGAGACATCTCGCATCATCTGAAACTTTTGGGCCAGGTCTAGCTGGGCAGGAATGTCCCCTTCGACAGAATAATCCAAGTAAAGTACAATGAATTTAGAGAGAGACATTCCCTTGCAACGCTCAATGCGCATTTTTTCCGCAACGTAGTCAACTGCAAGGGCAAAGTAATCCGGAATGGTTCGATGGGAATCCTGGCGGAATTGCATGTTCTTCTTGCAGCGAAGACGAGATCCAACTGAGCAGAGAACCATGATGTATTCAGCCTCTTGGAGATTGTCCAAGAGCCAATCATTGAGACCTTTTTCTTGGATGACATGTTCTTCAAAAAGGTCAATGTGTACATTGCAATTGCAGATTTGCATTAGAAATGCAGCAACAGCCTGGACAGCACATTCATGAGCAGCACAGTCAGAGGAGTAGAGAAGTAAAACGTTAGGAAAATGTTGCTTCATATCAAAATCTGAAAAAACACAAAAAAGAAAAAAATTTCATTTTAAAAGATTGAATCAAATTGTTAAGTTTAATGGCATATCAACTTTTATCATTCAGACTTCTATTCTCATGTTTGTAGTTACATTCAAGACATTTTGACTAAAATGCACATAACCCTTCTTTAGCTCTTACTTTCACTATTCAATTTTATTATATTTTCATATTATTTATATCTACATATTGATCTGCTTGTCTGGTGTCACAAAAACTCATCATCATGTTATATAGTAATTAGAGAGAAACGAATTACTTCCCTTTATGGGTACCCTTTATCTTCTATAAAATTTAGGTTTTTATCTTTCTGGTAAAACCAAAAGTTGTTAAAAAATAATGGATTTTAATATATTTTATGCAGTTAAAAAAGACAACAACAATTCACTCGAACAACAGTGCTTTACCTTCGATTATAGCATCAGACAATTGTGGATGTTCAATATGTGACCCTGAAAGAGGAAAAATACACTCAGGATGAAATTAAAGAAAATTTGAATTATATTCTATTTCAACACGACAATGATGATGATGATGATGATGAAATAATCAAATATGTCATAATAATAAAATAATAAAAAAATTAATTGAAGAAATATAAAAATTAGGAAGTGAAGCAAAATAATACTAATAATAATACTGTTACGATAATTGAATGCATATTGTTAGTTGATGAAGATTAGCCATTAAACTAATAAATTTAGTTAAGAATAAAGTTAAGTGTGGATTTTGAAATTGACAGGCTAGTCTTAGAACGAGAACCTTTTGACCTATGTAAATGATTTCCTATGTTTTGACATCTCTCAGGTGGATGCATGTTAATAGTTAAGTTTTGTTGATAGTTAGTTTTTGAAAACTAGAAAATTTAGATTTGAGTTTGTTTTAATTTTGAATTATTTTTTTAGATAGGATTTCGATTTCTGGCAGTTGACTTTTTGCAGGAGTTTGCAGTATAAGTATTAATCAGACCATTTTCCTGATCCATATTATTTTCTTTCTCACTTTGAGATGATGTATGATGAATTCTAAAAGTATTAATCAGACTCTTTTCCTCAGAGAATAGTTTGTTTAATACTTTCAGAATTCATCATACCACATCTCAAGAATTTCAAAGTGAGAAAGAAAATAATATGGATGAGAAGAATAGTCTGATTAATACTTTTAGAATTCATCATACCTCATCTCAAGGATTTCAAAAAATAATTTTTTTTTAATAAAAATCATAACTTTAAAAAAAATTAAAATTGGTTGAATAGAAAGAAAGAATTGTAAAACCACATTGAAAAAAAGTAACAGACAACATTAGGAAGCAGGGATTTCTATTAATTGAAAAAAAAAAGAAGAAATATCACTTACCCGAGGTGTAATTCCTCTTACGATACATACAGAACACAACAATAATGATGGTAACACTGCCAACCACTCCAAAAACAGTGCCCAACATAATCTTCAGGGAGCGTTCGTATTCCCCGCTCTGATCCGAAGGTTGCATCTTCACATCATCTAAACAAACAAATATTTTTATCATTTTACGATTTTTCACTTTCTTTGTTGGCTTATTTACTTTATCAAATGCTAATCTATTAAATTTTTATTTCACTAATATTATCCGGTCATTATAATAATATACGGTGTGTCCAGGAAGTCAATGTATACTTCTCAATGTCAGGGTCATTTAAAAGCTAATAGAACTGCAGAATGATTGTTCTTAGCATTGAAAAACCTAAAATGATTTATATGCTGTAAACCACAAACAAACCAATAGAACTTCAGAAGAAATTCTTTTTAAATTAAAAAATTGTTGTGACTAATTTATCTGCTCTTTCGTGAATTAAGGGACAATCACAGTTCTTGGCAATAAATTAATGATTCAAAACACTTTTTTTAAAGGTATTTGCAAAATGGAAGCTATTTACATATATATTCTTGTAAATTAAGCATGGAATTACCTATTAGTGATTAATTATTATCAGGAAAGTAATCTTTAAAATTCTACATAGATTTTTCAACTTTACTTTTGAAATTAGCTAAAAAAGTTGTCCATTGTAAAAAAAATATTTTTTTAATACCTTTTATCCAAAAATTTAAAACATATTTTTCTTTGAGACTGTGTTTTTAAAAACTTTGAACTTCACTCGTGTTATTGAAAAAAAATAAAAGGCTCAAAAACATTTTTCAGGGAGTAAATGTGCTATAAAAAAATTATCATTTCAATCAATAAACTACAGGCAGAATTAATTTAAGAGGATTTATTAATTTATTTCAACCAAGTCTATGAAAGATTATTCTAAAAAGACATTTGTTTAGATATTGATTGGATTTGTTTTATTGAATTTTATGATGAGAGATTTTAGGAGAAAAAAAAGCAGAATGACAAAAAGAGGATAAACTTAGCAGCATTTGTAGAACAATTGCTAACTCGTCTGAAGAAGGAAGCCATCAAACCATTCAGTAGAAAATACACTCTGACTCCTTCACCACTTATATCATGTGGGAAGGATTTCATATAAAAGACATAATTCACTGACTATGATGATGATGCTACTGACCTTGTCGTCTGCTAACTGTCCTCGTCTCAGATGTTGTATTATTCTTCACCATTCCAGATGTACTGCTTATTCTATGTTTTAATACAGCCGTTGTAGTTGTTAAAGTCTTACTTGACATACTTCGACCTGTTATAGAGAGCAACAAAAATTATTTACTATCAATTCAAATCTTTTCAACAGTTTTTAAACATAGACAAATAAAAAAGTACAATGAAATAATCAGCATTTTTGATGAAAATATCAGTTGAATTATAAAATGGTTGATGAAAATAGATAAAAAAGGGAGGGATAGAACACCGACCACTCACCCAGGGGGACTGACCAATTAGTACTTGCTAAAACTAAGTACTGAGAGAATCTATTTACAATAATCTATTACTGGGTTACTACTACTACTGTTGACTTACAATACAAATTGGATCTATTACTGGACTATTATAAAATTCCTTATTATAAGGGATCAAGTTATACCAAATAAAATGGCTCATGAAATAAGACACCCTATCTATTGCAAAGAAAACTTAACCGAATCGTAAGGTAAAAGTCCATGAATTTTTAAGAATAAGATTAATCTAATTATTTTTCGAGATCCTTGAGATGAGGCATGACAAATTCTAAAAGCACTAATGAAATTATTTTCCTCATCCATAATATTTTCTCTCCCACAATGTTTTGACTGGTCATCATAACAATATGAATCAGTTTAGGACACCAAAGGAAGGCCAAAGAGTGATTCACTTGAAACGTTGTGAGAGAAAATATTATGGATGAGGAAAATAGTCTAATTAATACTTTTAGAATGATTAGTCTAATCCTAACAACCAGTAAGTTATAAAATACTTCAGAAATTCAATGATTAAATAGGGAAAAAAAAGGGTCTAAAATTCAAGGGAGATAATTAAAATGCTTTTCCTACCGGAATTCTTTAATGGGCTCCCCATTGTGAATGATGTTGAGTTCATAGTCTGGACTTCAGAATCAGCACTAATCACATTCACCTGAAAACGCAAATTTGGAGTTTTATTTTCAAAGTAATTATAATTCTGTGTATGTGTCTATAATATCACACAAATAAACTTTGAAAGATATTTGAAGCCCACAGAGAAATAAAATATGTGAATACACATTTTTTTAAAAAACAACTTTCTTGAGATAGTTAGCACTAGAAATGTTTTAATAAATTCAACTTTAAATTTTCATTTTGTAAATGCCAATAAAATTATGAATACTACAAAAACTATTTTCTTTATTTTAATATGAATTATAAGATTTTGTTTAATGGGTTGTTAGCATTTAAATTAGTTTCATATTCTAAACTGTTATCATTATCTTACTGTATTCATAATTTTAAGTCCTATAATTTATATTAGAGATATGTAGATACCATAACTTATCCAACTCCATAATCCCAGAAAAGTTGAAAACATAATAACCAAAATAACATTGATATTTAATGTTATGTAAAGAGTGTAAAAACAAGTTATAAAAGTATTATCCATAAAAAAGAAAGAGGAAAATACCTGAATTTGATAATAGCCAGGTTGAATGTTGGTAAATTCAGCTTGAGTCTTGTTGCCAGGCAACTGAAGAAATCAAAAATATAAACAAAAATATCTTAAAATTATTTTTTTATGTAGAAATGTTCTAATAAAGTCCAAGTTCAAAATGCAAGGAATACATGAAGCTCGAAAATTACAAATTATATACAATACTGCTCCATTTTAGTTTTATATTCCTAACTTATAAGTGGGATTTACTCATGATCACTAATTTGTGATAAAAGGTGTTTCTTCTAATGAAGGAGATTTTCTAAAAACTGCAGGCAGAATTGATACACCTGCAAGGTTTATGCAGTTTATATTCTTGGGTGGATATTAAGGCTGACCTGAAAAATAATGAGTAATGCCTACCTGTAATTGTTGAACAACTGTTGAAGAATAGGGGTCCCGAAAGTGGGAGAATCGGATGAGGCTTATATTATAACTGTCAGCCACATATTGACGACTTGGTTCGAATACAACATGGAGTCTGCTGTCTGAGTCTTTGGAAACGGCGATTGTCCGTTTCTTGTGGACTTTTAATGGATTCACTGAAAAGATTAGAAAAGAAACTAAAGATTGCTTCTTCACTTCAGGAATGACTTAATAACTTCTACTCATTTTAGGCAATAAGATTATAGTAGCATTGCATAGCATAGCAAAAGGGGGGAGCGAGAAGGGCAGTCATCCCTGGGCAGCACGTAAAAGGGGGCAGCATTTTGGGGAGGTAAACAGAAAAAAGAAAAATAATAAAAAGTTATCAAAAAAATTCTGAAATTTTATACCAAAATGAGTTTTTAAAGTTGTAATATTTTTTTTAACTCTAAGGTTATTCAAAACATTTCAAATGTAAAAGTAAATATTCAGGCAATACTGGATACTTATACTAGGATTACATAAATAGAGCATATAAATAACTAGATGGATATAATTCATTTTTTCTAAAAATTGTAAAGCATTTGCTTTGCTCCTATCTCTACTCATCATCTTCACAAAATATTTGGTTTTGGTTGCAAAGCTATGGTGAATTATATTTAGTGCACTAAATACGTAAATAAAAGACTTTATGAAAGGATCTAAAGTGGATCATTTTGACAAAACAAAACAAAATGACTCAATCTTCATTCTTAGAAAAAAATAATCAACACAAAGTGTTGAATATTGGCATGGTTAAAATGGGCTTCTGAAAATACTGGGTAGTTATTCTTTTAGAAAGATAAGTAAAAATCTTCATTGATGAAAGCAGAAGACATTTTTAAGAGTTATTGTAGACAGCAAAACTTAAGGTGAGTTGACATGGGATAACAGGATAGACTTGTATGAAAAGAAAGTTTTTTTTCTATGAAAATCTTTTAAGTATCAGAATTTTCAAGCAAAGCCACTTATAGCTAAGACTGCCATCTCCACTTTCAGCTATAATTGCCCGGTGCAATGTGTGAGAAAAATCAGAGACCCTTCAAAATAATACTTGAAACAAGAGCATCATATTACTTTGAGGGGAAAAATAGGAAGAATTAACTTGAAACATAGAAATAGAAAGAGTTAATAAGCACAAATGTACTTTTGATCCAGTAAAACAGGGTCAAGCAGTGCAAATGTTTTTATTCACAAAACAATAAGGATCAAATAATACAGATATTTTTAAGCAGCCAAACAGTCAGGGTAAGATACTATAAACTCTGAGACTAGCATGATGGGACTGAGGAGATACATGACAACTTTTTGGCTCATGCAAAGGAAACCTGAAACAATAGGCTTTGATATTAGCACATGAAGAAAATATAACAGTTTTGGTAGATTTTCTTGGTAACATTTCAAACTTTTTGGTCATTTTAGACATACAATAATCCTTTTTTTACAGAGATCTATCATTCATCAACATGTTCTTTGAAAAACACTAGTTACACAAACTAACCCATAGCTGGAAGGAATGGAAAGATCTGTAGTTGGAGGGAATAAGGGGATTCATAAATTTTCCAAGAGTTATTAGCTCCAAAGGGAACTTAACAAAAAGAGTGGTATTGACCAATTCTAAAGTCCATGCAATGAATCACTGGCCTCTGGGGAAACTGGCCAGGACATTCTGAGGTTTATAAATTAGTGACAATAAGATGTTTTAAATTTTTCCTTCTAAAGTTCTTCAGACTTCACTTACTTATCATACCATGGCGGCTCCCACTCGGGTCTGGAATTGGGCACTGTCATTTAGTCCCTTATTTTCATTTATTCGAAGAGAGGGGGAAAAGGCAACAGAGTGCCATATGCTGTGGATGTTGTTTTTGGGTGGTTGTGGCTGCATGATAGCCACATACACTCACTTGGCCCAGGGCCACCGCGGCTCAAAGAGGGATGAGACAAGCGGTTTCCATGATGTAGGTTGCATCGGGCTGCCAGGTTCTTGATCCACCAAAGCCTGCCTAACTGACTGCCTGACTGGCATTTTGCTTGGGTTTTGTAATCATTGTCCTTAACCTAGATGAATTACTCTCTCGAGTTAACAAGCCTCACCTACACCAGGTAGCTGTAAGTTGAATGTAAGTAGTTCTGCCTGTGATTTGGACTTATATAGTACGGTTTCAGAGACCAAGCTTCTCCCACTCCTCCACCTTATTACTTACCATAAGCAGTAACAATATACGTCGAGTTAACGCCTCCAGGGAGAGCAATCAGTTTCACTTGGAAAACATGAGTTTTGAATTTTTGAAAATACGTCAAAAAATTATATTGGATATATTTCTGTGAAAAGAGGAAAAAAAATAAACTTCATTAAATTTAGATTTTATTTTTTTATGAAAAATTTTTTTTAAATCAATAAAATATATTTTAAAAATTCATTCAATAATACTAGCTAAATCTTGTTGTATACATTTTTAGAAAACAAAAATCATATTGTCAGTATTTTATAAAGAAATATGTTTGTAGAAAAAAAAAAAATATATATATATAGTGAATGCCATGTGTCATGTTTTCACAAGCGATCCTTTTGCTTCTTCACCGTTTTTTATCTTCTCTTTATGTTTTGTTTACTTTTGTGCGAGCGTCTTATTTAACAGTTAACATTTTTATTTAAGTTGAATTGTAACGTTTTTCACGCGACGGCGTCTTGCTTCGTTTTTACTTTTGGTTTTCATTTATATCATAATTTTGAAAGAGCAAGACGTCCTTA
>JAYKTE010561552.1:0-18424 GCA_036873565.1 Xipholeptos notoides | reverse complement strand
ACACAAAGATATATATAACTAGCAGTATAGCCCAGCACTGAACAGGATTTTAGGTATGAGCATATATATATATATATATATATATATATATATATATATATTAGATTTTTGTTCTTGAATTTTCCTATTAATTTCAGTAGTAACTAATGAAAAAAAATGAAAATTGATAAATCGAAAATTCAGTTAAGTCATAAAAAAGATGCAAACAATATTTGATAAAAATGTATAGATTGATTTTATATCAAGAAGTAAATATAAAAACTATTTAAATAATTTCAAAGTTTAAACCACTCTATTCTTTGTGGAAAATTTGATTCTTTCTCATCTGGTTTCTGATTCTTTTTAAATGCTTTTATTTGAAATAAAGTTTTCCATCTTCTGTTTTTAAAATCTCACAGTTTAACAAATCTAACAAATGCAAGTGGATCAAAACTCTTTATTATGATTAAATTAACAAAGCTGGGCGCATGATACCTTAAAATTAGAACTACCTATCAGTATTTATATAATTCAATTGTATCTAGGAATTGAAATTAAGACACTGCAAGAAATATTCAGATATAATATAATTGATCAAAGAAAAGTAACTTCTTTCTTTCTTGTCTGTTGTAATCTTGTATTAAAAAAAAAAAAATGTCAATCGTGCAGCAATTCAAATATTCTCATCTCAGAATTTCTGATGAATATTTACAAATTATTTGTACATAAATTTTATATAATTTATTGACTGTTTTGTTTGACGGCATTCTAACCTTGATGCCGAAGACTTTTATATAAAACAGTTTAATTAATTTCTATCTTTATAATTAATATGAAATATTCCAAGTGTGCACATTCAAATAGATAGGATAAATTATGTACATAAAAATAATTAAAATAGCGATTCATCTAACCAGAGATTATAAAAAAATTTAATTGTAAATCTCATTCCCATCTTCAACTACATTTATAGGCAAATAGAATATTTAATGTTTGTTTCACTTTTATTGATTATTAAATAAGTAATGTGAAAGAAAAAGAGCAGAATATTCATATATGAGTAATGAAATAATGATGTGGATGTAGTGTACAAATATATGTGTGTTCAATGAGTGGTGCTACTCTATGCCAATATTAGGCACTAATGATTAAAGAAATTATTCCAAATATAGCAAGCCTAGACATTTCATAAGTTTGCCCCATTATAAACAGCCAAAGACATACTCTAATCAATAGGATTCCTAATGTATCAGCCACTTTGATTCACTTTATGGATTAATTTCTTATGGGTGTTGACAATTATTATATAAATAAAAAGTGATTCATTAGAAATTCTTTCTTGCATTTGATTTTGACTAAAACTAAACATAAAAGAATGTCTAATCTGATTTATAGATTTAAGCTGAAAACACTAGATAGAGGAAATATAAAAATTGATCATAGATATTTGGTAGGAACAAGTCTCTTTCATATATAATTTAGTTCAGAATGATAATTTATAGAAACAATTTGGCAGGTGATGTGGATAAGAGATGAGATAGAAACAGCATTCACAATATATCAAAAGAAACATTTTTAGACATCTAAAAACTTAAGCAAAAATATTACATGAATCTGTAAAACATTTTTTTTTACATTTCAGAATAAAAATTTCCTTGTCAAGTAATTGAAATAAAATTAATAATTTGATAATACTAAAAATAATATACCATGGTTTATTCAACAAATCAATAAATCTATGGCTTTATAAAAAAAAAAGAGAACACTAAAAGTTTGACTTATTTTAAAAGTATTTTTTGGAAAAATGTATTTAATTGTTGAAAACTTAAATGTTTACATTTATAAACTAATTCATTTTCCATCTATTCATTTTTTTATCAAAAGGATTAATAGGAATAATTGTATACAAGTGTATCATATTGAAGGAAGAAACTAAATTGAGAATATAGCTTTTACTAGTAGTGAAAACATTTTAGAAATATTCAATTATTTATTTTTAAGGTAAAAAAATTATGCTAAATTTAGTTTAAATTTTGTATATGACAAGAATACCATTTAAATATGTATATGAACTGTCTCAACAAGCAGTCATTCAAACAAATACAAATGTTCACATTAAAATTCTTTTTAGCTTAAAAAAAATATGAAGACTTTTCTATTTTTTCTACAGTGGATAATTTCCTAATTCAAAATGTAATCATATAAAATTGGATTTATAAATATATTACCTGAAATTGATTACAAATTCATATTCATACATATATAATATATATATATATATATTATTATATGTATTACATAGAACACAATCTTAATTAATCTGGTATAAATGGAACATGATCATGGTTATAAGGATGGTTTGATGATTGTAGAATTTCATGGTGACAGTTAAAACATTCAACTAGGAAAAGAAAGCCAAAGCTTAGAAGAGATATTGATTTTAAATGAAAGTGAATTTATTGCATGATTCTGACAAGCTGAGTCCGTGGTCTTCAAGCTCACCTCTTGCATTTGGACTAGAAAGGATATTTCTTATTTCTGTGACACTTTAAGATAGGAAGGAAAGGAACAAGGAAGGAAAGAAGGAAAAGAAAATATAGAAAAACAAATAACTGACTAAAAAAATTGAGCAATATTTAAACATATCATACAAACTAAATTTTGTAAGCAAGCAAAACAAAACAGAAGATATCTTCAGGCTGATTTTTATCTAGTATTATTTTTGCTTTCCATGGCCAAGGAAAATGAGCCATATATGTATATATATATATATATATAAAACATACATACACACATGGGTTTATAATAAAAAAATATATATATATACACACACATATAAGCTAGGAAAAGAAGAATAAGCCATATTTTGTAAAAGAGAGAAAGCTTTTGTTTAAAAAAAGATTGTGCTATAAAAACAATGAAGTGAGAGAATGAGTGGGTTCTTAAGATAGCATGACACCTATTTTGTCAATAGTGAATAGAAGACCAAAGTTAACCTGATCTCTAGCTGTGAGAGTAGACAAATGTGAAAAAAAATCATTGATTCTTTTTTTTAGCTTTTTACCAAATACAAGACAAAGTTATGGTTGTGCCTACTGTCAATATCTAAAAGAACAATGAAGCTTTATAAGAGAATGTATTCTTTTCAACCAACCAAACAAATATGGATCGTGATTATTTCTGCTACCATGGTCATCTGCTTTACCCATAGAAACCAACTCTACTACAATTATTAGGGACGTTGTTTTGATCTGTAGTGACATTTTTCAATAGCAAATGATACAATATCCAAAATTCTCAATCAATTGCCCAGATCCATGTTATTTAAATTAGTTTTAAGAAGACATTTTTTAGAAGAAAAAAAACTATCAATTTTATTAAAAATGCATTAATTCATTTTATTCTAAATAGTCTTTTCTAGTCATATATCTAAATTCATTAGACACAATGACTTAAAGAACTTAACTATATTGATGGTACAGTGATTAAAATGGCATCAATAAAACTAGATAAGATGTATTAGTAGCAGACGTGAATTAAAAACAAAAATCAATTGTAAATCTATTTTTTTTCTTTCAGTTTCACTTTTTAGTCATTTATTTATTGCCTACTTATCTGAAAATAATTGAAATTTTGAAACATTTTTATGATTAAAAACTAAAACTATAGTTCACCTCAATAATGTTTCTTTATATCTAATATCCATTATATCAATATCTTGGGAAAATGTAAAATATAAAGAGTTATTAAGGAGCAAAATAAGAATTTTTTCTATTATTAAAGTACACATGAGATAGTTTCATTACATTTTTTATGGGAAAAAAAGAAACCAACTTTATTTTGAAAATCATTTTGATGAAAGAAAACCCAAAAAGGGTCTACCTGTAACTGTATAAACACACACACAATGTTATGGTCAAATATTTTGAGATAGAAAGAGTAAGTAATGTTTATATATAGATGCTACTTGAATTTTTAGAAGCAAACGTACATCCATGAATCTAATATATTCAGAGTGAAAAATGATATTAGTGTAGAGTAGATTTTTATAAATGAATATATGAACTCATATATTACATTTATGCAAGCAAAGATTATCTACCTATTTACTGAATTCTTTTAATATATCTTACAATATAGATTAATCCATAGATATGCAAACAATGCTTAGGCTAAGTGGAAGTATGCCAACATATAGAATGACTCAATATTTATCAATATACAGATTTCATAGTAAATATCTATAGAAAAAAAATCAACTTTAAAATAAAGATATTTTTTAAATAAGAAAATTTAACAAATTCATTTGATGTAGATAATCAAAACAATTTTCCATTTTCTGCTATTTACTTCATATTACACATGCATAAAGAATGGGGATGAATAGCCTCCATTTCAAGACATAATTCAAATCCTAGTACAACATCTTTAAAAACAAGTAAAATTACATAACAGATGATTGTGTACACCACTTACATGATGCAAATTATTATTGAAGTTATTATTCAAGACAGAATCTAAGCAGTCTAGGAACATTACAATTCAATAAAGGTTGAGATTTTGGAATAACAAAACAGAACATAGCTTTTTAGTTTAGATTCCTTAATCTAACTGAATGGATATGTTGATATTTAATCTTTGTGTTTTTAGAAGCAAGTTATAAAAAAAAGTGGTGTTAACTTCTGGTATACATTATCATGAAATTACTTCTTGATTTTAGTAGATAAGCTACATGTATTGGTCAATTTTCATTGGACAATTGCTTTAGAATTATTCTCATTGTGATTCTTAGTTTGATCTTTCTGACACTGAATCGGATTTACCCGTGTGCCAAAATCCTGTCAGTATTACTATAGATTCTTATTTACTCAATTTGCACGACTATTTCCAGAATCAAAATTAATTTGAAGTTGAATATGTTTTCCTAAGAAACTGTATTTAATATTTCAGCCTAGAGTTAATTGTATACTAATGGATACAAGGAAAAGTAAAGAAAAACATCAATATGTTATTTATTTTAAGCAGTTACATAGCTCATCAAATAAATGTAGGTGTTTGGTTTGAATCAATCGAAAAAGGAAATATTTGTTTTTAGCCAAGTGCAATTTCTTAGTTATTTTCTGATTTCATAAAGGATAATTTTAGATATAATTTGGTCCACCAAAGGACTGGTGTTTTTTTTTTTTTAATTGTTATATTTGATTATGGTATATATGTAAATGAAATAGGAAATTTATACAGAGCAGTTCTAAAAGTTAATTGAAAAAAAACTGGAAGATTTTAAGTTGGACAAAATTTAGTAAAGTAGACAGCATCTTTTTACTTGTATATAACAACTGCTGGCTATGTTTTGATGGTCTTATCTTTATGATAAAGAAGCAATGTAAAAGTGGAATAGTATTGGGATTTTGGTAGAATAAAAGAAAACATGAAAACAGGTAAATAAAAAGAGATGGCAGAAGGATAATGGTAGAGAATGTTCTTTTGGAAAGAAAACAGAGCAAAATAAAGAAAAAAATAGATATGCCTTAGAGGAAATAAAAAAGAACTTTCTAAACAGTGCTCTTTGGGTTCAGAATATGTTATTTGGCATTTATATACAGAAATATTGCCACTTAGAGATAATGAATATGACAATTATACAAGTGGAAAACAGAGAATTTTTGAAGTAGCATTTCTTCAGAAAAAAAGGGAAAAATTCATTGATAAAGCAAAATTTCCCCAGTTTGATAAACTTAAACTCTCAAAGAAAAGTGAATATTGAAAACATGAAAATCATTTTATAAAACTATATATGTATGTTATACAACAGACATTCAATGGGAAAAACAACTTAACTAGAGATAGAAATATTAATTGATATAATTTGAAAATATAATCTATGATCTTTTTGTTATATATTTTCATCAATATTATGGAAAATAATTTTGAGCATTTTTCAATTAATCTTAATGGCAATTAAAAAGTAATTTTTTTACTACTAATAGTTTTTTTACTAAAAATAAAGAAAAAAGTCATGATTTTGCATATTTTTCTTTTATCAAAAATAATTTTGCTATTGAATGTTGAAGAATTGTATTGTTAATTAAATGGGAATCATAATGATTTTCCTTGAATTCCCAATACTGAAAACACAGCTTATTAATTCTATTATTATTTAATTAGTAGCTCATGTATTTTATAAAAAAGAATCATTAAAAGTCCCCAAAATTGTTTATTAACTGGATATACTAATGATTACTATAACTCATACACCGGTTATCAATATCAAAGTTTCAGGTAAGCTTTCAGAAGTTGTGATAAAAAGAAAAAGTTGTAGGCTATGTAAGTTTAAAAATAATGACAATCAGTAAAAAAGTATGTCATGGTTTAATCACATTTTATTATATTGACCTTAGTTAAAAGATTCTTTATGCAAATAAAATAAATTAAAAAAAGCTGATATTTTTTTCAAAAAATGAATCAACAACCTCATCACTTGCATATATTTTTTAATTATACATATCAAAATCTAATTCTATAGATGAAATATCTGTGTATGGGCGTGAGGGTGTGTATGTAAAGAGTAAATATTTGGGTCAGGTTAAGTAAGCAAAACATGTAATAATAAAATACTATTTTGATTGATAAAATAAACTTGAATAGTGAAAAATAGCCCCACCAAAACAAATAAATAAATAAATAGAAAAGCCAGCAACACAAAGTTAGTGTTTTTCATCATAGTTAAGAAAATTTAAATCTGTTTAACATAAAATTAGTATAGGCATAAAGCTATTAGGAAGCATATTTTCTTCCATTTACACATACATATATAATAGGTAATCAAATGGAAGAAGTAAAAAGTTTAAAATCAATATATCAATACTAGATTTAATTTCCGAAAGTGTAACAATTCTAAACCATAAAAAAAATCAATTTTTGAAGGGATTTGAAGTGTGTGTGTGTGCAAAAAGCAATAATGAATAATATGTGAGTGTGTGTGTGTGTGTGTGTGTGTGTGTGTGTGTGTGTGTGCAATGTTTGCGACATGTAGTTTATATCGGTAAGATGAGAAAATTGTTATCAAGTGAAGGTAGCAATTCAAGCAGTTTTGTTGTTATGCACCGAGTCTGACATAAAGGATGTAAATATCTTCTATAGGCTAATAAGTTATTTGTATGCTATCTAACACATATAAATACCTTTCTTTGATATACAACACATTTACCCTTTAACAATTGACCCTATTTATAGATTTCTGGTATTTGGTTTTGGGTATTCTATTTGGAAAAAAGATTTTGTCTGTGAGTTGTTTGGAATATTCCCCTTAGGAATCATACAGGAATTAAACAGTAATGACTGACATAACTTTTTGATATCCCTTAAAATAATATAAATAAAATTAACATCTCTATTTTTCTTATTAAATTAAGAAAATCAGAGACTGAAACTGACTTTACCGAATCTATACTCCAGCTTTAAACATATAATGAAAGTGGTGAAAAAGTTGTCAATCTTCAATTGTAATATCCATATTTAAGTGAGCAATTTAGAACAATCATTTCAAAAATGTATTTAAATATTTCAGTTGACCAACATTGCTAGTTTAAAATTGCTTAGGAAAAAAAAAATCAAAAAAAATCAAGGGAATACAATTTGCTGATATGATTTAGACTTAGAGAACTGTCAACTACAAAAGGATAATGAGGGAGAGAAGAAGAATGAGACAATATGAGATAAAGACAGTGAAAAACAGGGAAATGATAAAAATAGAAAAATTATAGAAATACACACACACAAAAAAAAATGAATGTTTGTAATGTTGGGAAGCAATCGATTTAAGAAAATGTCATGAATGATTCATTGAGTATTGAGTTGAGTAGAAATGACAAGCATCTGGTGCACGCGAAGGCCTTATTACCAAGTAGATGTGAGTGGACTGACGAGTCGATTGCACATCAACCACGTGGGCTGTGACAAATAGCTGCAAGATTCAACTAAGATTTCTTGTGACGACAAGTAAATTCTATTATGTTCATGTTCTTTTTGTGTGTGTGGGTGCACGTCACAAGAGTTAGGTTTTGTTGCACAACTATTTGTTTGCAGATATCCAAAAAAGTGATTTTCAATTCAGATTTTGTATTATAAAATATTCATTAGATTTAGGCAGATGTGTGCCTTCTTTGAAAGCAAACAGAAAAACAATAAGGAAGACAAATACAACATAAACAAGTTTTACAAATTGAAAACAACAAAAAAGAATAAATAGTAATAGTGTTGTATTCAGACAGCATAAGTGAAAGTTAAAATATAAGTTTTCAAAAATGAAATTGATGTTGCTAAAGTTATTTAAGGTACATGATAACAACCTTTATTCCTTTTGCAGAAAGATTCATTTTTTTTTTATTACAACACTAATGTTCATTTTAAAATCAGAGTCAATAACATGTCTCGTATGGTTTCTAACTACATCCTTAAATAAAAATCAATTCCAGATCGATTTTAGTTTTTTTTACTATGCTCTTTAATAAAGATTTATAAGCATTTTGGATACCGTTATTTGTTGATACAATCGATTATACAAATGAATTTACTTTTAAAATTTTTAAGTGAACAAGGTTTGTAAACAATTAAAACCTTGCAGCATACCATATAAGCTTAAACATAAGGAAACATGATTTTAATTTTATGATTGTAAAATTTACTACTTGTGTGTATGAAAATTTATAAGAAATAAAAAACAAATGATCAACTTATTAAAAACCTTTTTTATTGTTTTGCTATCAATACATGATAAAACTTATTTATTCTAACATGCCCATTTATACAGAATATACTCTATTTTATAAAAGTGTTTGTATCACAATATATTGAACATAATAATCAGTTACTGGAATGGAAGAATTTGTTGGACTAATTACACAGAGGATATAACACACACACATGTATACAGATACACACATATATGTATGTATACACACACACACACACACAAGGAACTAAAAAATCTGTGCATTATGAATTTATTTCAACTGATACTGTCAAAATTCATACAACAATATACCCTTCTTCAATAGTTTACTTTAGTTAGATCTATTTGGAATTTATTACTATTATATTTTTTCCTGAATTATTTGATAATGTAAACGCTACTCTCAAAAGAATTACATAGATTAGGATTTACACCTGGATAGATTTGTTATAAAAACAATTTTAGTTAAAACACAAAAGATTAATGTTATTTCTTAATCATTTTGGATGTGTCTTAAAATATTTACCAGTCTACAACATTGAAGAGGTTATATAAGAAGTTAGCTTGATCTTTTGTATTTCACTAATCAATTAAAATTCATTCTAAATTTAATTTTGATAACAATACAACAAATCTGAAAACAAACATAAGAGAACAAAATAAAATCTAATAATAAAAACATGTAAATTGTTCATTAAAAACTATGTTTAGCTACTTTAAATAAAACAGAAATCTTTGAAGAGATTAGTATTTTTAATATGTACTTAATAAAGGTCATTGTATTACTATCAGTGGTTTTGGTTTATATCTTTTCATTCAACTCAATAGGCAATAACCATTGTTATCTAAGTGTAATGTTTAAAGTAGTAACAGTATATGATATTTGTAACTCATATTATAGTAAGAAGTAAAGGACAAGCATAGGAATTTGCTATTTTCATTATATAGTAATACAATGATTTAATGTGCATTATTTTGTTACTTTCCCTGTAATTCCATTAAATTACAAATTCAATTAGATTTTATTAATATAGAAAAATAAACAAAGAATTTCTCAAGTCAGCAAAGTTTGTTTTCTTATAGTTATAACATAGATGAAAATAGAATTGTTTTTTAGTCTTTTTAACTAGAGTTGAAACAATTAAAAATATGATATTTTTTGTTAAAAACTTGTAAAATAAAAAAAGATTAGAAAATTATTTTATATCAGTTCATAAGACAAATTATTTAGACATAGTAATACTTTAGAAGGCAATTCATTTACAGAGGAAATTAGATAAGAATAAAAAAAGTAGGAAACTAAAAAATCCCAACACAAATATATCTTATACATAGATTTTACATACCAGCATAAGATGAAACATACAAATGAAAACATAAAACAATTTGCACTTTTTAAAAAAAAATTTTTGGTAACTTTTTGAAAAAATAAATATCACTTCAAAATAAATTTTAAACAAAAGTCTAAAAACAAATATAATCAATCTTTCAGGGTCTATCTTCACAAAGTTGGTCAAACATAATTACCAACTAATGACATAACATTAATTTCTTAAAATCATTTATGTTGATTTGTATTGAATGAAGTACCAAATCACTAAAATAAAACCCAAACTTTGTATTTCATTTTCAAATAACAAGAGCAAGTGCTTAAACTATCAAAACAATTAAATTAGAAGATAATTCTTTGAGTGGATTCTAAAAAAAAAATACTTTTACTATCTGTTACATTTGAGAACAAATAAATAGCTTTTTTATTTGTATTTTTAAAATTTACATGAGACAATTAGACTAAAAAAAGATTTTTCAGACCAAAGTTTTGTGGCTAATATTTGAGATTAAGAATCAAACTCAATTGTTAGATAAAACTTTCGTAATGTAATGTATTTAAGGTTTCAGAAAGAATACATATAAAAATGAAAATGGAGTAAAGAATATAAGTAAAGATATCAGAATGGAGACTTATTCAGAAAAACACTGACAGAGCTTTCAACACAAACCTTTATGTACCACAGACAAAATCAAAATTATTACTTGCCCAAATAAATTTCAGTGTAACTTTGTCATTATCAATCATGACTTAGATAATCACAAAGTTTGACTGATTCTTATTGTATTTCTGCAAATAATGGTTTTGATTTTGTCGGTAATTTAAGTTTATCTGCTGAAAGTTGTGAAGGCATTTTTTTCTGAATAAATCTCTAGATATTTTTACTTATATTCTTAATTTGTCTTGATTTTTAAACATATAATATAATCTACGTGAATCTTTAGATATTCTAAATCTAAGAAGAAAAAAAAAACAATTAGCTTGTTATAATTAACAGTTTAGAATAATTTGAGTTACCATGAAAAAAAAAGAAGAAATCTCCCTGATTCAATTGTTTAAATGGTGGTATTATTCATTTAAAAAGTGAATACACAAATATGAGGAAATAGTTTCTTTTTGAATAACTGAAGAAAACTGTTAAGTATGGTTATTTTTGTTAATTCTGCTAGAATTCATGGTCATTTGGTGCCTGGAACATTTTTTTTTTCTCAACAAATATTTTTGTCTTGGTGATGATCTATTAGAATAGTAATAGCATTATTAAATATATAGCTAAAAAAGATTAGAAAATTCATGCCTTTCCCAGAATTATTTGCTCCCAAAGTTAAAGTATGATAGTCAAAGTGACTGGGGTTTGAAATTACATAAGATGATTTTAGAGTTCCCACACTTGTCCTCCAAACTTCTATCAAGGAAAAATAGGAATATAATAATATTTAATTGCAGCCTAAAAACAAAAAGATGGATTCATGAAAAAACTAAGCTGGATTTATGCCAAGTTTTAATAAATATTACAAAAGAAATTAAAGTTGTATGTAATTGAAAGCAAGAAGAATGAAAAGATGAACCTTTTTTTATTGAGAGTGACTTTTTAAACAAAAAGCAAAGAAAAATTTGTATTTTGTCCTTTGGATTGATCCTTTTGGGACTATATTTAAAACAAAAATTCTGAATTTACTTTAAGAAAATCATAGATTATTATTAGATTTGAAATATTAAAGCCATTTAGCTTCGACGGAGAGAGGGCCATAACAACATGAAAATATATTTTGCATAAAGTATTAACATTCTACAAGGAAGATGCAAAAACTTCCATCTTGCCTATATAACATCAATTGTAGTAGTAGTAATAATAATAGTATCACAAGGTTCATGGGATGAATAAATATATTTGATGATTTTTTAATAATACAGTTAAGATCAGTCAGATAACAGCATAAATACATCAATCTATCCTAAATTGGATTGGTACAATGGTCACACGCAAGAACACTAATAATGCTCATTCATTCATCGCTTTGTTGTGGATCGACCATCACAAGAAAAATCTGAAGCCCAAGCCTGTATAGCCATATCTCTTATCTTTGACAAATACTTTTTATACAATTCAATACTTGCTGAGGGGTAAAAAATCCTGGCAGAAACCAACATTCCATGACCATATTTGTTTTGTAAGAATTTTGTAGGAATCACTTGATAAGGCAAACAATAACCATACAAATATCTTCAGTGAAAAACACACTCAAGTTTTGTGGGTGTAAAGAAAAAAAAAATGCCATCCACTACCAAATGAATTAAAACCCAAGATAGGCATATTTTTGTTCAGAACACTTCTTCAGTTTTCCTCTGTGTGAAGTAATTACAGAAGAAAAATAAAAGGGAAGTAGACCAGAGAAGAGACCCATAAGGCGTGAAGGACTGACAATCAAATCTTATATAGATCAAAAGAGAAAAATACTAAAATGGCTGAGTCTCATTTGATGCAAGTGACGAGTCATTCAGATATAGTTATTCAGAAATATAATAAAACAAAATAAAATAAAGGTGGTTATTGAAGAAAGGAGCTAAAACACGGAGAAAAAAATTGACTGTTGAGGGTGAAGATCTGTGATTTTAATGTTTATCAGAAAGGAAAAGTAATAACTAACAGAATTTGCATTGACATCTATTACAAAAGAAATGTTTTTATAAATTATAAAAAGATAAAGATGATGTATTCATCAAAGTCATTTATCTAAATTAAAGTGAAATAGAGACAGCTTAAAATGTATGAAAATATAACATATGAAAATAATTTTGGAAATTCAAGGAAATCTTTAAAACAAGTATTGAAAAATGATATAAAATGAAGTAAAAATAATTTCATCAATAACCTTTTTTTAATTCAAAACCAGCATGATTTAATGGTATGAAAATACATATTACATACACTGAAACAAAAATATCTGCAAATGAATTATTGAGATTTTAAAAAGTGATTGAATCTAGGCTAATTCCAATGAACAGATAACTAATTAAGATATTGCTCATTGGTAAACATTCTATAGGTTGTTTATATAATTAAAAAAAAGTAGGGCAGAGAGTAGCTTGGGGTAGTCGATAATATGATGACACAGATGAGGCATTAGCAGTTATATTTGACACGAGATAAAGAAGGGAAATATCATCCGTATAGTACATATGTGAAAAAATATAGAAATAGATAAAACAATTCAATATATTAAGTGAATTTCTAATTAATTTGAAAGATTCAGAAGTTTATATTGAATTTATTAATAAAAGCTTCATAATATTAATTCATTTGGTTTTAATGAGAGATAACTTTTTTCCCTCATTTCTTTTTTACTTTTTTTTTCTATTTATTTCAGAATTACAATTTTTTTGTGCTAATCTATAAATGTTTAAGTTGTACAAAATCAGAATCTAAATTGAAAATTAAAGATCACTTTTTCCAAACCACTTTTTTATTCATTGTCGCAGTTAATAAATTAACTTCAAATGACATTATAGCAAGTCAAATATTAGATACAGAAAATCCTTTAATCTTAGAATATCTATTTAAAAAATAAACCTTAGAAGATAATTTTATATCAATATGAACATTAAAAACAACACTGAATAAAAAAAAAAAAAATCCTAATAACTAGAAATAACTGTTTTGTATTTTTTTTTATAATGGAAAATATCTAAAAGCATTAAAATATATTATATAATGTAATCTTGGGAAGGGGTTTGGTAATAGGAATGCTGAATTTTCATATTAATAGTCCAAAAACCCAGTATCTACACTAAACCAAAAGACCATTTTTATCATTAGAATGTAAATGCAGATAGGAGAAAAAGGTAAATATATATATATATATAAAATTTTATCAAAATAAAATAATTAGAAGTAATCATAGAATTGAAATGTTTGTCAGATTTTTCATTTTATAAGATCCATTGAACTGACAAAGAAATTTCAATAAATTGCCAAATTTTTATTTTAGTTGACAGCAACTAATTTGTTAACAAATAACCAAGACAAGACAAACTATTCCCTTGACAAATATTCATATTTATACACTATTTATTAAGTTTATATATCCCTAAACAAAGCATACAGTTGATTGTCTTGGGAGTTGACTTTTGCCACTTTCCTCAGGCTTATGTACTTAGGCTATATGATGCATGTTTAATGAAGTGATGCAGTAACATGATCTATAGCATATAACTAAGTTTCAAAGCATAAATAATCCAAAGGGCATGGAAGCTGAACTGTAGAAAACTATTCCTCTTCTGACAAACTGAGCATGCCAAACAGCTGTGTCAGTTGAATAGGGAATGTGGAGTGTATTTGCTCAAAGTATTGATACAAATCAAAGAGTCCCATTTAACTTGCATTTTTCTATTGTGAATTAATAAAATGAAAATTACATAAAACCATGAGCAGTAATAGAGTACATTGCAAATTACTTTCTATAGTTATTTTTCATATGAAATTACTCTTTTTAAACAGAGGTTTACAAAAATGTTATATCTAGAGACAGAAAAAAATTTAAGAATCAATAACTTTCTTAATTGCATAACAGTATTTGGTAGAAAGTATTGAAATTAAATATAAACTTTGAACATTATTTTAATGACAATTTTTAATCTTACTAAGTATTCAGAATATTCTTTTATTAGAAAGATAATTTGTAATGTATGAAAAATACTATTTCTTTTATGATTATTGAAACTAAGTTGATGACATACTTTTAATTGGCCACAGCAAATTATAGAGTAAAAATCCTGAATCACAATATAACATGTGTATGGTTCAGTGTTATTTTTGTAAACTTTTAAGCAAAACAGATCCAAGATACAATGGAAAAAGATTTCTAAACATTTTATAAATATATTTCAGTTAAATGAAAAATAAGTCATTTATAAAACAATCAAGTGCATAAATCCTTTATATTGTAAACCTTTACCAAACTTATAATATTTCATATATAATCAGATATTTGAATTAATCATTAGTCCATTAAAATCGAATAAATTAAAGATTTAACTTACTAGATTAGAAACTAAGTTTAATACAAGATGGTACTAAAAGCGAAAAAAAAAGATTCAAATCGACAACACAAAAGAAAAAATCCTTTCATAATAAACATAGCATTTAATAAGGAAAATACAGAAAACTAGAATAAGATAGTTTTAATAAAATAGATGGAAAAAAAATAAAAATGTTTTTATAAATATATTTATCTTTATCAAGTTACAGTTGAGAGAGATGAGGATAAAAACATTACACCATGTGTATGTGTATGTGTATGTAAATCTAGTATATAAAACCATTTGTAAAAAAAAATAGGCTATTATTTTTAGAAATATTTTTAGAAACCATCAATAGATTATAAGTTAAGAAATAGTGTATCAACAGAATCCAATCAATTATATCAAATCCTTTTTTTTAAGAAAGTGATAATTATCAGTATATATAAAAATGTTGACACATACTTCTTTCCAGAAAATGAACTAATTCATTAAATTCAGTATATGTCAAAATATTATCTGATGGACATGGCAATAAATATAATAATCATTTCAAATATGATTTAATAATACAACATTGTATTTTGTAAGGTTAATTTCTGTTACTTTATCTTACTATAGAATATTTCTTAGGCCAAATAACTACTAAAAAATAGGTATTGGTAAAAAAAAAAAAAAATCACAAAAATCATATTAAAATCCTAAGAAACAAGTAAAGTACAGATTTTCAGTGCAGGTGACAAAAAAAATAGAGTCCCATGAAGTCACAACTGAAAATAGCAGGTGCTGCTATATTTTATGTAATAGTTACACTAATTAGAAATCTTACATAAGATTTAAACAAAAAAAAATAAACAATAACAAATTAATTTAAAATTTGTTAAAAGGTAAGAGAAAAAATGCATGTCAGGGAATAACTGAATAAAGAAGGGAAAAATGAAAGTAAGAAACATCTATATATTTAAAAAAAAGTTCATTCAAATTTCAATTACTTTGCATCTGCCAAAGAATTTTTATTAGAAAGAGATTTTTATTGCAACGAATAAAGAAAGAATAGTTGAACAATAAATAGAAATAAATATCAATCAGCTGCCTTAAAGTATTTGGAGCCTCTCCTTAGATCTAGAAGAATGACTATTTGATAGTGACAGACAATAGAATGCCAAAGAAACTAATAATTCCAATCTCAGGTAAACATAGAGAATTCTAAAGTAAAAACAAAGAATTCATATGAGAATGAAATCAATTCCTTTTTTGTAACTAAATAAGATGAGTATTACTTAATAAAGGCCTGGATGTAAGCAGAAAAATACATGGGACATTTAGAAGCAATGATTTAAGTATTTCAGTATTAGAAATATATCTAAATAAGTCTTATGTAGTATAGTGATAACTAATAAAAAGGAAAACAGAAAGAATAATGAACATCTAAGTTTATTACTACTGCAAAATAAATTGATTTTTAAAAAACACCATCCCCAATGTAAATGGAAAATATTTGAACATTTTGTATAATTTACGTAATCATAAAAATATTAATAAATGCACTTATTTGAATATAGTTATATATTTAATTCCACAAGATAAGTACTGAATAAATTTAAGTTGGTGTTTTTACAACAATGAAAAATTTTATGAAAAATTTTAACAGATGAAAAAATTAAAGGTTTATAATTAAAAAGAAACTGCAATTAAATATAGAGTAATCTTTTGATATAAAGGAAAATAGTGGAATTGAAGAAGAAAATGAATGAAAAACAATAAAATTACAACAAAGATATCTAGTGTAATGTTCTGTTTTTTAAGCAAGAAATAGCAATTTTTTTATCTAAAAGAATTTTATGAGTAAATAATCTATATTCATAAAAATAGATAAAGTATTAAATAGTTTATGAAACTAAACATAAAATTAAGTCTACTTAGTGAAAGTGCATAGATTTCTAGTTAAGATGAAAAGAGCAAGAATCTTTGTAAATAGAGATAATTCCATACATATATATATATATATATATATATATACTCCCCTGTACACACACACACAGTAACGAAATATTTATATTATTTATTGCTACTCATATTTTAAATGCATTTTCTAAAAAGGTATCAATTTATAAATAAAACTTTTTAGAAGTAAAATATACTTTTTTTAATTAAAATTGAACTTTAGAAGAGTTTTCCCAAGAGTTTTCGAAAACATTAGAATAATAAAATATATATCTTTAAAAAATATTTTTGAGAAAATTAGAATTTTCATTGACAAAAAATAAATTCAAGAAGTATAAAAGAAAAAATTAACATGTACACATATATAAATATAACTTTTTTGTAATCTGTATAAAGGCCTGTTTCGTCATATATGGCTTGTGCGTATAGCTGTGCAAACAACATGTCTATTATATATATATATATATATATATATATATACTAAAACAGTGCATATATAAATACACACATTCACATATATATATATATACGAACATGCACACACATACATATAAACACACACGCATAAATACACCCACATATAATACAAATTCTTGTAAATATTGAATTTGAATAAAGAATATGTATATGATATTAGAAGCAGATCTATATATGTCAACATGTTTTGACATGGAAAAACTATCATTGGCATTTTTAAAACTGCAATACAAATTATATATATATATTTTTTTTTTATTCCAATTAATTTTTCAACAATTTCAGCCTTGATATGTTTATATTTCGTTTAACATATACTTCCACAAGCATATACATATAGCTTTGAAATATGCATAAAGATGATGTATATAGAATAATTTTACTTTATAATTAACATGATACTTTAATCCTACTAATTAATCAGTTCTATACTCAGAGATCTTTGTTGAATATGAATAATAGTGTATACAATATATACACATATGAACATATATATGTATATACATATATATATATATATACATACATACATACATACATACATTTATATATACATATAAATACACACACACACAAACATAACATTTTTAAGTTTTATGATAATAATCATAAAAATTAATATTTATTTGTAGTGCCATTGTCTTATACATAATAAATGAAATAATCAATCTTAATGTGGCAAATTATTTAGTCTTCTGCCATTACTAATGAATCTGATTTTTGTCCAATTGATCTAATGCCAGAGAATAGTAGATAAAAGAAAATGCAAAATACATATCAACCATAATAGAAAAACATACGCTTAAAGAGTGAAAAGAAATCTTTCATTGTATAAATAAGTTCATTTCAGAATTAGTGTTTTATGTATATACTAGCTGACCCGACCCGGCGTTGCCCGGGTATCAAAAAGGCAATGTCTGATTATAAAGTGCTCTTCTAACCTT
>JAYKTE010560442.1:0-18425 GCA_036873565.1 Xipholeptos notoides | reverse complement strand
GTGCCACTGCATCTGCTACATTCACCCTCTTGTTGCCATTGGATCCGTTATACTCGTCCCATCAGTGCCACTGCATCCATTATATTCAATCTCTTGGTGCCACTGCATCTGTTACACCCGTATTCTTACTGCCACGGCATCCGTTACACACGTATTCTTACTGCCACTGCATCCGTTACATTCATCTTTTATTATGAAATGATATATGGTTGGGAATTGCATAATGTAGTTATCTTCCCTGTTCATGCTTATTATTTGCAGTCTTTGAGAAAAACATATTTTAAGGCTAGTTAATCCGTCAATTGAATGCCTTGCAATATTTTTCAATATGTTAACAATTCTTGTCAGTTAAAAATCAGAGGATTCATCTAAAATGAATGCACATACTGAGCAAAATTTGAATTTGTTTAGTTATTCTGCAACCAAAACTCACTTTTTAAAGAACAATACTTTATAGAAATTGTGTTAAGAATATGTTTTTGTAGAGTATCTGCATTGTTCTTAATTACATTAATTTCTAGGATAATTTTGAAGTTGCAGTAATTGTACTAGTATAATGAGTTTGAAATTCCCTCGTGATAGCTCATTTTGTTTTAGGTTTAATTCTTATTTTTTTCTGAAAGATTTTATAATCCATGTGTTTATTTCGGATATAATATAATTATTATAATTATTAATGTGATATAATTCTTAGATATTTTAATATCAGTTTTCATTTTTTTTTCTGGAAAGATGTTAAATCCATTTATTCATTTTTTTTAAAATTTCAATTTAAATGTGCTGGGTTTTTAAATGCTAATTTAAAAAAAAAGACTTCTATCTATAGCATTCGCACACGCACACACACACACACATATATACATATGTATATTTTGGCAGCAAGTCATTTTTTAAACAGGTGTCGTTGAACATCAGCGACGTGTAAAGTCGATGTTCCTTATGGTAGATCCTTTCAATTTTCCAGATATTCCTCTTAGAATCCATTGGGAAGTTTTTAGGGGGTTTCGAGGTGTCAGTGGATGACCCGAGCGCTTTCAGACCTGTCTAGGTCCATCGTCAGAGGCTTAAAAGTATTTACAGTTTTTATGTGGTAAAATATATACAGTGCTGAAAAAAAGAATGAATGGGAGAAAATATCTATGTTTTTTATACATTAGGTATCGAGTGTTTTCTAATTAGAAATTTGCATAAGTGTATGGGAATTTGCTGAGTGTGTTAGCATTTGGGAGGATGGGTATTATTTTATTGTGTTTGGTTTATTTATCTTATTATGGCTGCATTTTAGAATGTTTGGGCTGTTTAAGAAATTCATTTTGTTAAGATTGGGCTTCTCAGATCTAATGTATAGGGCTTTTTAATTTTTGTTTGTTATGTTCAATCTCTATGATGTTGGTGCTGTCTACTAATATTTATAATAATTTATCTATAAATATTTTTAATAAAATAAATAAACCAAACATAATAAAATAATACACCATATATATGTATACACACACACACACACACACACACACACACACACACATTGAATCATTTAAATAAGAATAGCTTTTTTAAAAAAGGTTTTTCTTTCATTATTAAGCTGGAAAAATAATCAGATGGTTTTATTTTAAAACTACAAAGACTTGGAATTTTATAGAGAAACTTCATGCCTGGAACGCTCTAAAGCAGATTTTTAAACATTTTAGTTACAAAGCCGCAAAGTTGAGACATGTACTATGTCTATATATATATATATACACGGAAATTAGGTAAGTAAAAATGTTTTTGTAAACTTTAGTCCATGCTTAATATCTTTTTCCATTACAATAACAATTCTATCTCTAACCATTTTATTTTCATAGCCTTATCAAATATGATGGTCAAAATCAATTAAAATAGCAAATGTTTAAAAGAAGTAATCTTCAGAATGTTAGGCTGATAATAATGCCCTCATAGGCCTACTTCATAAAAATCGAAATAATTCTTTATTCAATACAAGTAGCATTATCCAAGTGTTATTTACATATATTAATCATAATGACTATTGATTATCAAAGTTTTGTTATACGGGCTAAACTAAATAGGACATTCTAATTTAACTTTCAGACATCACCAGGCAAACTAATTAATGTTTAAAACTATATTTTGATTTCTTTTTTATATTTTACAAAAAAATTTTTTTTTCTCATTTCCTTTACTAAAAGATTTTTAGTTTTCAGAAACTTAATCATACATCATTAGTAAACCTTTTTAATAAAAGATCAATTGCTGATAAACTTAGTTTATCAAACTCAACCCCAACTATATATTTCTATCAAAAATGAAAAGAAATAAATTGTTCAAATCGCTTAACCTGGAAACCAAACTATCATTGCATTAAAGTAAAAAGATTATTAATATATATACAGGGTGTTCAAGAAGTCATTTAGACATTGAATATCTCGGAAACTATTAAGGACATAAAAACACCAATGATAAATTCTAAAAACTTGCAATCTCCAGTTCTTTTATGGAATGTATAAAATGGTCCCAGTTTCTTCTTACTATCATTCATTTTTCAGCAGCTGGAAGATCTTGAAAGTTTCCCAAGACTTCTGCAAGATCCTGTGTATATAAGTGACTTTGTCTTTGTCTAATTGTGGAACAGTTTCTACCAAATTGCTCTACCAACTTTTGGTCTAAAGACTTGAAATTTGATATATGGGGTCTTCAGACCTAGGAAACACTTTTGAATTGGTTATGAGCTGTAAAAATAGCTGCTAAAGGGTCAAAATTTGGAATTACAAAAAACAGTAAAATGAACACAAAAGCAAGCATTGAAGCATTCAGACCATAGCACAATGATTCAGAACTGTGAAATTTTTTTTTGTTTTTTAAATCGGTTTTGAGGAAGAAATTTAGCTCTGTGTGTGTATAATTCTAAAAGGAATAAAATTCCAATCTCACAACAGGCAGTCATTGTTTCACATAATAATGTAATGAATGAATATGGTGATTTAGGTCTAATTTAACATTAAAATAGTTCAAACTGTTGGCTCTCCCGATAAAAAGATTAGTCTGGTGCGAAATATGAATTTTGTTCCAAATCCAATGCAAAAATTATTAGTTTTTTTAGTTTATTTTTATTATTCAAATACAGCTTTGTAGAATATCTAGGACATTCGAAAACAGAGATTCCACTATATATATATATATATATATACATACATACATACATACACAAAACAAAAAAAAATTCCTAATATTTTCATTTTTATTTAAAATAAAAATGTGAAATAATTGAAAAATAAAATAATCTACAAACGAAAAGAAATTTTTCTAAAACAAAATATTATATAAAAAATATCATAAAGTAATTTTCTACGTACAGGAAGGTGAGTGTGGTTGGAGCTAATAAAAGCACAGGATGGTAAGGTTTTTCCCATTGAACGATTGAGTTGATACGAATAAGAGCCGCTCGCCATCCTTCAAGATTTTTCATAATTTCATTCAAACTGTTGTCGGGCTGGAATAAATAAAAATAAAATTAGAATTGTGCAAAAAGTTGTGAAATTCTTTGGGCATTACTTGATGATACGTTTTGAACTTAGAACTTAATAATAATACCACAAAACAGGCAAATATGTGTGTTTGTGTAATGTATGCTCCAAGCCTAGATGGTTGGTTGACATTGGTGAAAAAGCAATTAGACATTGTTCCACACCTTGACTCGCTTAGAGGTTGCTTGAGTTCTAACACTGAAGGGAAGAAGAAATGACACTTTCTGTGAATTTTTCTAAATATAGTGATGTATCAAAAGACAATTATTGTGGTTGGACAAATGAAAAGAAAAGTCCAGTTGCTGTTGAAGAAACTGGGTGTATTAAATATACAAAATTTGTTTCATAGACTGTGGAAATGTAAGCATCTTGTAAAAAAGAATGAACAAGAAATACTATTTTTACAAGCAAATTTAATCTGAAATTATCAATGGGTTATTTTTCGGAAAAATGCTCCAATATGAGGGTATAAATCCATCCCTGTATATGTGTATATTAGAATTATATAAAATTGTTTTATTTTAAAAGTATGTGTTAATCCATATGTAAAAAGACTTTATGGACATCATGTAAGTTAAAAAGGAAGGATATATGGTTGAGCACAGACCCAAGTTAGGCTCAAGGCCAGTTTTACATGCTCATTATATCCATGGACTTTTTGTAATCAGTGTTGTCCTTCACCTAGATGAGTTACTCTCCCGTGTTAACAAGCCTTATCTTCCAGAGGCAGAAAGTGAATGTGATGGTTTGACTAGGATTTGAACCTGCATAATAGGATTCCAGAGTCCAAGCTTCTACCACAAATCTTTTCTGCCCGAATATAGGAATTGAATAAAATTGTTTTGTTTTAAAAGTATGTGTCAATCCCCTATGTACCCAGAGTTTGTGGTCACCCTGTAATTTAAAAAGGAAGGAACTGCTTTAAATTTAACAGATTAATTAATGCTTCTGGTGACTAATTTCATAAGAAACTACTTTACATTAATAAATATATTAAGGCCAGTTTTATGTGCGCATTACATTCCCTGACTCTTTTTGAAACAGTGTTGTTATCCTTCATCTAGAGGAGTTACTCTCATTGAGTTGACAGTTCTCATCTAGCTGAGCTTTGAAATCAGTGTTGTTTTTCACCTAGATTAGTTACTCTTTTGAGTTGAGCCTCATCTGCCCGAGGAAGCTGAAAGTCAATGTAATGATCTTGCCTGGGATTTGGACTCGTAGAATACGATTCCAGAGTTCAACCTTCTACCACTCATCCACCTTCACTGATTTAGATTAAGTTTTAACTAACTAATGTGCCAAAAGGGCTGCATTGCATTGTGGCTCATTTGAATCTCAGAAATTAATGGTTTTATAAACATCTCTTCTAGAAGACTGCATTCATTGTTTTTAGCAACAAATTTAGCCCTAAATGTAAGATTAATGAAATCAAAGAAAACTTAAAAGTCCCATTAAAATGAGTTAATCTATCTCTGAAAATTTTATCTATAACTAGTTCAATTTCGTTTCTGACCAAGAAGCCAAAAATGTTTATATACCCTGACTTAAATAGGCTGAAAGATAGATAAAAGTTCTGGCAATGACTCACAATGAAAAAAAAAGATACAAAGTTGTTTAAAAGATACAAATGAATGTTCTACAGCAAAAAATTCTAACCAACAGTTCCTTTTTTTTCCTTTTTCTAATTTCTCTAATTTTTCCACTGTATGACCAGGCTTTTAAATTTAAGTGCATTTACTATTTTCACAAACACAAATGTAGGTTTGCAGTATAACATTTAAAACCCATCTCATATTAAAATCTATCTCACTAAGTAACAGGCTTAAAAATTCGTAACCCAGTTCTTTTTTTTTTTTTTTTTTTATTCTTTATTATTATTACTTTCTGTTTACCAAATGTGCTTTAGAATCTCTGGTCATGTTCTGAAACAAATAGGTGTCATTTCTGCAGTTACACCAAATGTTAAAGGTTAACAAAGTCTTCTTGCTTGATAGGCAGCATAGGCTTGTGTAATGTAAACTGACATTTTTCAGAAAATCAAGTGGGTGACTGACAATCAGTTGAAAGATTAGTAGACTCATGGAGAGTGCAAGCCAGGTTATTGTTACATGATGTTAACTTGCATGAGCCTTATGATAATTTCTAACTAGTGAATATTTTATTACATTTTTATGATAACATAAATATATAACATTATTTTTTATTTATTTTTTTTTTTTGCAAAACTAACATCTTCCATTACTTCAAGCATATATCTGATTACTGCCTAAAACTCTGGCTGAAATAGATCTTCATATTAAACCTTACCAAAGATTTTCAAATATGAACTCTTATATTAATCTTTTACTTCAAAGCACATACACACCAAATTTACACATCTATAGCAAAGGAAATTGATCTATTTCATCCAATAAACACAAATTATTTTTCAATATTTCTAAGTGACTAGCTATACAAACTCTTCATATTTAAAAAAATGGACATACTGGAATACATAAAAATGATTCCATAATTGTAGTATCATATGCAAATTAGATATATAAGTATATAAAGGGAACAATTTGTTAACACGGACAGAGAGTAATGCTGTATGTCTGTAAATATTTTACCCCCACCCTTTAAATTGAGGCTATTCTTATGCTAAATAACTATTGTTAATTAGTTGGGTTTTTTTTATTATTATTGTCAAAATGAAGAAAGGAAAATTAAAAACAATAAAAAACAGATAACAAAAATATATGCATTTTAAATCTTCATTCAGTTTCCTCTCAATCTGTTAAAAATCATTTAAATAGTTCAAGAAAATTGTTTTTTCAAAATGTTCTCTATACAATTTTAAATAAGTAATTCAAATAAAAACCACTATTTATTCTCAATAGCCAAGAAGCTTTCATCCGTATACACTCATGTAAAAGTATCTTTGCAGTTTCAACTTACTTAAGTTGAAATTACTCTATTTCCATCCACTTATCTGTACCATGGAAAAATCGTAGACAACTATTTCCTTTAGGGAGTAAGTTTTACGAAAAAAATATTTAATGCTTTTCTTTTATTTTCCAGAAAAGAAAAAAGGTGAGAGGGAATAGGCAGGATGAATAAACCAACTAATAATAGAATTCAGAAAGATTTATTTTTAAAGTGTGTGTATATGCGTAAGGGAAGTGTTGAATACTTCCTAAGCTAAAAAACAAAATAAAACAAGAACCAGACTAGATTTACAGAGAAAGAAAGTAAAATCAAAACAGAGTTAGGAAAATCTATAAATAAAAACCAAAGTTGCCAATGTTCTTTGAAGTTATCCAAGAGGAAAAGGAAAAAAGTTTGAATCCTAGCCGTTCCATTTGTGTTCATAATTGGACTAATACTCTTGGGAAAGGTATGAATCCCCCACATTTCCTCCAGTTATGGATGAATAGTGCATATTATTTTATTTAAAAAACTATGTGTGGACAAAAAAATGTTTTTTAAAAATGATTGTTATCAGCATTAAATGACCTAATATGTTGTAAAACACAAATAAACAAAAGGAAAAAAATTGGGGTTGAGGTTTAGGAAGGTTTTATTTTAATGATAGTCACCAATAACCCCAATCCTCTATTGAGAAATATTGAAAAGACCAATGTCGTATACAGGTTTACTTGCCCTTTCAGAGAATGTATCTAATAACACGTATATTGGCCTTACCAGTACTTCTCTATCTAGGAGGCTCACTCACCATGCATCTCTCTGACACAAGTGCCATAGCTCAACACCTAATCAACAAACACTCTCTTGATAAAAATGACCTTAGGAAAATATTAGTACAAAATACTACCATTATAGATACAGAACGTAGCAAACAAAGATTAATAATACTTGAAGCACTACACATTAAATTTGAAAAACCTAGCCAAAATAAAATGAATTTCACAAACAGCCCAAAAACACTCTACAATGCACTTAAGTAAACCATTGTTCTTAACCACATCTGCAAATTCCAAACAACAACGTGATAAGCAAAGGCAATGCTAACGTTATTATTACGCTACAAAGTAAAAAAGTTTATTTCCTTAAAAATAACGTGTATTTCATTAAATCTACCAATCTAATACGCATAAATATTTCCTTAAATCTACCAACCTAATACGCATAAAGAACTATTAACATTTCTAAGCCCTTGTAAAAAACAATGACAATGTCGTTAATGTTTAATCAAACAGGTTTAAAATATATATATATATAAACAAAATGTTAATTAGAATGTAAAATAGATTGATAAGTTCAAGAGAAATAACTTAATATTTTAAAGAGTTACCTCTCTTTTTCTGTGGTTTTTAACAGGATGAAGGTAGGTTTGGGATATTTAATATGTAACAACAGGGCTCTACATTGAAAGTAAAACAGTCTCATTTGAAAGTGATTTTTCCAAGTTGCGACTAAAAATAATAAAACACTTATCTTTTGGCGACTGTTTTTTTCATTAACAATCTTCTAAATACTGAATGCAAAATGTTCTCTAACCTTCATTTTTCTTTTAACTAAATGAGCAAAGTCAAATTCTTTAAACTATAAAATGTTTAAGAGAATAGAAAATAGAACAATATACTCTATTTTTTTTTTTAACAAGGCTGTTGAATTAGCATGGAAGTCTAAAGAAATTCAATTAATTTTTATGCAGAAGAAACAGTAGTGAAATGATTATACTTTCTTAAATAAGTAACTAAATTTTGAATTATCGATTTGTTCATAAAATTAGAGTGTAATCACATTTCAAGGGTTTGGCTAGTAACTTTTCTATTTTGCTAGTAAATGAAAATATTTATTTGTTAAAGGTCAACTAAAATGAAATTTGTCTGTAGAGCCCTGAACAAGAACATCTTTGGGAACATCTGATTTGGTATTTAGATTTATAAAAGCAAGCACACACATACCGTCCTATTTAAAACTTTGCCATTACCAAGTCAGTGTTCAATAGAATTTTTTTACTAAGAGAAGAGGGGATTTTTTTAAAATAGACCTCAAAGGTCTGATAACATAACTGTTGAAATATTAGTTTGTGTTTTACGGCATATCAACTTTTTTAGGTCATTTAGTGCCGAGAACAATCATTTTTTGATAAACGTTCTATTTGTCCACACATAGTTTTCTGAATAGTACAATGTGCACTATTTAACCCATAGCTGGAAGGAAAGTGAGTATTCATACCTTTCCCAAGGGTATTAGTTCAAATGTGAACATACATGAATGGACTGGGATTCAAACTCGCGTATTACAATTCTAAAGTCCGACTGCCTATCCACTGTCCCAAGTCGACCTCCCTGAAATATCAGTTTGAAATTAGGAAATTAACTATCGTTTAACTTACTATCTATCCACTTTCAAGGATTGCATCATGTTTCATATTAATTTCCACCCTTGTTGAGATTTTTTCAAAAACCTAACTCGCTAACAAAATAACTTCTAAAAAGAAGAAAAATAAAGAAAGATATATATGCACCTATAAGCAAGCATTTATTAATTTTAGCTTCATTTGACAATGAAAAATAACCTTAAGATTAAAACTCACTAGTAATTAACTGATATGAAAGAAAGGCTAGTTTTCCCATCACACCACGAAAGGCTAACCTATGTGAAAGTGAAAATTTAGAAACAAAATTAAAAAAAAAAAAAAAAAAAAAAGAGGAGGAAAGAAGCAATTATCTATAGGTTTTCTGTTTGGATAGTTTTGCCAAGGTGACTTCCGAGAAGAGGATGGAAGAATTTATCTTTTAGCCAGCTCAAAAATGTTATATGCAAATTTCCACTAATTCTTTTTGCTTTTGGCAATCAATCAATTAAACTTGCAAATCTCCCTTTCTCTCAGTTTTCCTCTATTGCTTCCATTAACAAATAGAAAATTATGTTTTACAGCATAGCTAGGTATACCACATAATCTCTGTACAAAAAAAACTATGCACACTTTTCAAAGCTCATTTCCTGAAGAATGTATTTTTAACATATATTTTTTGCTCATTAAAACCAGAAATGATCAAATATCAAATTTAAAAAAAATAAATGGTGATAAGGATATCAAAACTCAAATTTAATAGTAATGGGAAAATATCACTTCCATGATGTTCCATTAATTTTCTTATAACAATGTTCAAGTGTCCTGCAGGTTATTTGTGAGGATCCTATGATAAACTTCTGAACGTCTGACAATATAAATGTCGAAGGATCTTTAGAATTACATAAAAATCTAAAATATTGTTTTTTAATTATCAAAAAGAACAATAACAATTCTTTTTAATAATACCATTTAAGAAAATAATATTCTGACAAAATATATGTAATTATTAAAAAGAGAAAACATTTATTAATTGTAATAACATGACTCCTAGGAAAACCTCATCTTGTTTTCCTTCTCTGAAAAATGAAGGAAATCAAAAGGTGAAGAAATAAAATATACATAACACCAAGAAGTCATCATCCCAAGGAGAACTAAAAATACAAACGTAAAATAAACCTTGTTCACTTATTTCAGTAAAACAAGTCACTCGGTCTTTCACGCTAATTCAAACCAATTTGTCCATATTTCATTACACTAGCCCACTGCTCTTATGTACTTTGCCAAAACTTACTACTCAGGTACTAAAACATCAGCAACAACTTTTTGGAAGCAATCAACTAAGAAAATACAAGTTTAGAAAAGGGAAAAACGAATTTAACTGTTTGAGGAAACACATATATACATACACAAATATGTGTGTATATATATATATATATATATATATATATATATAAAATGGAACCTGACAGTAAATAAACCATATTTATTTTAAATTATTTATTGGCGTTATTCAAAATAAATATGGCTTATTCACTTATAATATACAAATATATGCATCTACATCTCAACATATACTTGAACATTGAAAGGTTTTGTTTGTGTTTTTTGATAATTTCAAAGACTTTGTATATTTATTATACAAACTAAAAAATGCAAATTTGAGGCCCATAGTCCACATAATATACAAATTATTACAAGGATTCTGAAAAATAATTTCAATGACATTGGTTGTCTTAATTTATTAGATAATTTTCTATTATTGTCTTTAAGTTATTCAAGCTTCAACTCTCATCTTCAGTGTTATCTTCACAATGGATAATTGTTTCTCCTGAGTAGCTTTGCAAATTGTAAAATCTATATATTAATCTATTAATGCTTTCTTGTGTCACAAATCAAAAATAGTAATAATTAGATAGGACCAAATAACCTCCAATTAATTACTTAACTACGGAGTTAATTAACACCTTTTTTTTTTTATCAAAATTCTACAAAATTTTCTAAGCAATTAATTTGTAGTTTTGAACTATTTCTCAGGATTTGCTTAAATTATGAATTTTAAGTTTATTTTCTGATATTTTAACTACTAAGGAATTTCACAGGTTCTGCTAGTTCAAATTAAAATTATTATCCAAATTCCAATATTTAAACAATGAAGAACAAAAATCATTGCAGAATACAAAGTCCAAAATTTTGTGGATATAACAAATGAAATAAATACAATAGCAATAAGTAAATAATGCCTTATCACAGAAACGTAGATATATCCTTTACCCAACTATAAATGAAAAAGATACAAACATATCACCAAGTATCATTTGAAGAGTAAGTCATATAAACCAATTTTAGTATGTGTCCAGATACCGTGAACTGTGAATACCACCAAGTATCATTTAAAGAAGAATGAATAATTATATTTTTTGGTGAATTATTTTAAATGTTTTTCATCTGTGGAAAAAATAAACAAAATAAATTTAAAATAACTATTTGTATTAAATAAAATTTCTATTTTAAATTATGGACAGTTAAAAAATATCTCGATTTCTTAAAAGTGAAAATAGACTAAGATTGGTAAAGACAGTAAATTGGATAGAGTGAAATTATTACATAATCATAAAACAAATCACATTCGTTTATAGATAGCCCTAGGGCAAATATAAGTTGATAAGCCACATATTAAGCAATAATATATGGTTTCAAAAATATCTTGATTCATATCAAAGATATTTTTGCCTTACTTTTTATATTTTATATCTAATTTTCTAAACTAATAATTGTTCTTTATAATATTTGCAAGTTTTTAAGAATTTTGAAAGTTTAAACGAAAATGTTTCTAAAGTAGAAAAAAAAACTCTCAAAGAATTCTATCTAATTAAATCCCTGGAATATTCTTAATCTAATTCTAAATGTAAAGACTCTACTGAACCTTTTGAGTCTACTAACTTGTTTGTACGACCTACCCCCAAGAAAAATTCTTGTGTATTTATAATCTGCATGAGTTCCTATGCCAAAACCAATAGTTAATGCTTACAGTCTTATAATAGAAGACATTATTAACTAAACTTACAGTGCATTATTATATTTGCAATTATAATGCAATTTAAACCACAAGCAAAGTGAGAAAATTTAACTAAACAATTTTAATTTCAAAATCCATCATAGGCCATGTTGTAAACAGAAAAAAAATACACTTTTAATGGTTCATAAAAGCAGTAGGCGTAATTCTTTGAAAAAATTGTGTACGGAATCATAAAAGATTTTTCCCTAACTTTTCCCAAACGAAATTTGGTTGCATTTATAAATTAGTTATTTCAATCTTAATCCACAAATTGGATAGAAAGTCGGACTTCTGAATCATTTTGCATGAGTTTGAATCCCAGTCCTGTTTGTATTCATATGTGGATTAATACACTCATCCCCATATTCCCTCCAGCTATGGCTTAAACCGTACATATTGTGATCAAAAAACTAAGTGCGGACAAAAAAGAACATTGTTCTCGGTATTGACCTAAAAGGTTAATATGCTGTAAAACAAAAATAAATAATTAAACAAATTGGATGCAGAAATTTTGGCTAGCTTTGTCCCAAAATCTGATCTATTACAATTCGGCTTTTCCCTTTCTGTGACAATATTCACTGACGTCAATGATGGTCTTATTAAAGATTGTGTTCTTATCAAATTCTTACAAATGTGCAACATCTGCACTTGGGGAAAAATAGTAAATATTCAGGTGAGTGTTGGCATTCATTTACCTCTTTATTCCCCTAAGTGTAGGTCACAGAATAAAAAATCTTGAAAACCCATAACTTACGATTTGTAAATTTCTTTTTTTTACTATTTCAAAATTTTGGGGTCGCTTTAAAGTACTTTAAAGGATCAAACACTTTTTTTTGCACTGATTAAATATCCCAGGTGTTTATGAACCTTTTCTAGCATTAGTATCTCTGTTAGCTTACATTATAAAGCTTTTAAGCCAATTAGGTATCACTGAAATATTTTATGGCATATATTAATTACACCCTACATTTGGCTTATATCCAGTGAGAATTCTCTTCATACTTTCTAGGCTAGTTACTTTATCAATACAAGAGTGATATTTTCAACAAAGATTTTTTGGGGGTTTCTCACTTTTTGGGGTGTTTTACATATTTTCTTATTAAATGAAATAACATTTTTAGAAATAAATCTTATTTAAGATGACTTAGGTTTTAGAAAGTGGTTACCTTTGCTCTGTCTCTTTTGATAATTGAATTACTTTTCTTCATATAAATATTCATGGCAAAGATTCTATAAATAGAAAAACTGTTTGCAAAAATATGAGGAATCTTTTTGAAATTGTTAGAAAACCCTATCTCCACTGAAATACATACTGATCTGTTTAGTTCAATAGTCCCTCAAGAGACTCATTCACAATGATTGTTTGTGTTTAGCGGCCTATCAACCACTAAATATTCATTAAACCCTTTGAACAGGGCAGGCCAGAAAACACGGAAAACCCGACCTTACTAAAAAGCCCCAGATCCAAGAGGCCAGTTAACTGGCCTTCAGGTCCACCTTCATTTCCCTGTGAGCCAGTATAATAATAAAGTTATAATAACAGAGTCTGGATACCATGGCAGTGAATAGACTTTATAATGGAAACAACAGCTCAAATAATAGACATAGAGATGATGACCCTGTACATCCTAGTTTGTAAAGACTTATTGACAGTTCTATGTTACTACCGTCCACTGTTTGTGGAACCTTGCTGCGTTTTTGTTTTTTTTAAATTATTTTTACTATGTCAAAACAAACATGACTATAATCAGTCAGAACATTCATCAAATCAAAAGCCAAGTCGTATTGCAGATACGTCTCATAAAAATTAGCGATTTACAGCAGCGATTTTCAGTTGTTGTTAGATTTTGACTCGGAAGATGTTTTGGCTAACAACTATGACATTGATGGCTTTAAAAGTGGAAGCAGGGTTATAAGTGGGAATTACCAGGGTTCAAAGGGTTGAGACCAAAATCAATCCTTTAATTTTTCTATTTTGATCTTTGAAAAGTGGTTTAAAGGAAATATCAGAATATCATTCACAACATGGATACAAAAGTAGAGTTACTGATAAGGGGGCGAGGAACGACGTAAAATTTGATAATTTGGTCATTCTTTTAAATATTAAAAATATCTTTTTAAATAAAGAAATTAGAAACATTGTATGCACTTTTACTTTTTTTAGTGATAATTTTATGTGAGTGGAATTTTTCGACAGAAACTAAAACTACCTTAGGAAAAAAAGACCGAAATTAAATCTAAGATTAGCATTTAAAACGCTTGCTTAACTAAACAAATACTTTTTTTTACCAGATTAATTTACTACTACTTATCATTACTCAAAACAACAACAACTGAATTTGAAACACTGAAGTTTTTCTAACATCCAACCATCACTCTAGACTCCACCCAGTACCCACCGTTTAAAATTTTTCGTGGTAACTATTCTTTCTAATCACTCACTGTCTGTCTGTCTGTCCACTCACTAAACCAACACCAAAAAAAAACAAAAAAAACACTGACTGCTAATTGTTTATTATAACTTTTTGATATTTTTTCTTCTTCGTCTGTCTTTCTCACTCAACACAGGCAAATCAAACAAATACGTTAAAAAAAAAACTTGTTAGATGTTTTTGTTTTGTCTAAATGTTTTCATTACCATGTCTTTACTTTTTACAAATAGAAGAGGCATTATTATTCAAAATAACTAAGATATTTCTTTACTTTTAAGAAATTCTTCAATTATTTCCCTGCAAACTTGATACCCAAAAAAGGGCCTTCTGATTTTTTGGGTTGTTTATGAGGGTTTTAAGTGTCTGATACCTTTTAAACAATTTTATTATCACACGTAAAGAAAAAAAAAATTGTTTAAGCCCTTTCGCTCCTGGGTCTCGTCTGTCTTCCTTATTCTTGCTTAAAAAGTTTTCAATTTAACACGTAAAAACATAATTTGATTATCATTTTTTTTTTTTCCAAAAATGAAGCAACAATTGTTCCAAAAAATTAAAAATTCTTAAGGCACGTCAACCACGGTGGGTCTGGGTAATTTTATGCCAAATCATTTACGTTTGAAGAGGTTTTTTTTTTTTATATTATTTGTTTAGTTGGATGGATTTCTTCAGATTATTCGTTGGGCCGAGAATTATATATTTCTAAAACTGATTAAAAAGAGAATTATGGTTTTTATGTAGTAAAAAAAAAAATCTCCTAAAAATAGAAGTACCAACAATTTATTTTTTAACCTTTACCAACTTTAAGCGAGTAAATTAATTTCAAATGAATCTTTAAAATTATGAAAATTATTTAAATAACTTTATTGCAGCGGCGCCAGCGCGCACACACCGCCGCCGCGCCGCTTCTTTCACTTAATTTGGACTAAAAAGAAAACCAGGGACATTATTATTATTTAATTATTTGAAAAATGGATTTATCTCAAATTAATTCACAATCTAAAAAATTAAAAATCAATGACCAAAAAATACACTACAGGTTATTTTTCAATAGGACCCTTTTTGGTCTTTTGTCCCTAAGTTTAATTAGTCAATAAATTGGTGTACAAATTAAACGAATTTTTAGAAAAATAAATTTAAAAAATTAAAAACTCGAAAAATAATTTTATTAATTTTAATCCAAACTCAGTCCAGTTACAGGTTACTAAAATAAATGTCTTTTTATTTCAACTACCTTTTCTTTCATTGTGAATTCTTGAATTATTTCATATTTTATTTTCATTGTTAAAAACAGTTGAATTCTTCTGAAATAATTTTTATACTTGTTTGTTTGTTTTTTCAATTCCATTATTTAAAAAATAACGTTTTTGCGCTTTAAAGAATCAGACTTTAATTTCTTTTTAATTTACTGAAAGACAAGAATTTTAATTTCTTTCACAAATGTTCCCTTTTTTGTTTACTTTTTATCAGGCTCTTTTTTAGATTGGGTGTGTATTTGTGTATTTATTGAATGGACAAATACCTTCTTTTCATCTAAAAATATATTTTAACATCTTTTTCTATAACAACATATATTTCAAAGAAAGGAAAAGGCAGAAATGGTTACATTAAATGACTTTTTTGTGCATCTTCATTCATTTTTATTTATTTAAAAAAAAACTTGTCGGGGTTTTTTACTTTTATTTACTTTACATTTTGAAGCGAAGCATAGGCAATAATTTGTCCACTTCAGATTATTCGTTCAGGTGAAAAAGATAAAAAACTAATTTATTTATTTTTGGGAATTTTATTTACTTAAAAATAATTAAATACTTACTTTTAAAGTCATATGATCATTTAAAACTCAAACAATAAACATTAGTTTTAGTTTTTAATGTTAGTTTTAAACATTAAAATCAAAATCTTCAACCTAACTTTCTGACTAACCGAACTTTTGAGTAAATAAATTCATTTTAAATTTTATTTTAATTTGATTTAAATTCAAATTTATACTAAATCAAAGATTTTTTTTTTAAATGAGGACTTTACACCAACACAACCGTATGTAGCTTCTTGTAACATTCAAGCTATATTCGATCCTTATATTTCTTAAAGAAAGAACAGTAAGTAAATACCAAAAAGATTTAATTTAACAATGATTGTTTTTTCTTTTTCTTACCTTTTCGTCGTGCAATTCATGGTTTGGTTCACACTCACCCGCCATTTTTCGGTTGTTTAGAAGCGAGAGAAGAGAAAAACTCGCTGATGCTTCCTGAACTGGGAATGATAGAACTTCAACCGGTGCGTTCGTTTTTACAGACTTCTATTCTTAGGAATAACGAAGTCAATTTGACTGTTCGTTTTTCTATAACGGCGATTCTCTTGAAATGACGTCAATTTCAGAACTCCTCCCCAATCAAACCAAGTTAGTTTATTTCTGTCTGAATTTAAGAGATGAGTTTTTATTTTTTCTATTTTACTTAGATTAGATAATTTATTCTAACTTCTATTATCACTTTTATTTACAAAATTTCAGCCAATTTGGCCTTAGTTGCCCGAATTTGGGAAACTTTCTTAGTGTAAAAAACTAACTCAAACTGACTTTTTTCACCTACACTTAGAGACCGGCGGCGGGGCGGGCGGACCGGACCATTTGGGTAGAAAATACAATGTCCCCCCCCCCGCAATTTTTAAAAAGTTTAATGCCACCATGCGTGCTCTGTGCAGCAGCAGCACTCACACACAGGTGATCTGTGCATTGGATTATGTTCGATGTGTAGTCAGCTTCACGGCCAGTGAGTGCACAGAGTGCCAGTGGCAGTGCACTGCAGTGCACAGTGGCAGTGGCAGTGCCCGTTCCGTGCTTCTTCATCGATCCCCCGCCCGCTCCCGCAGAAAGCGCTTTGCCTTTGTGGTCTCTCTACACACAAAATTCAACTTGCGCCTCCCCCAACATACTGAACCCACAATAAATGGCACTTAAAACAAAATAACATACTCTCCAAACGCAGGTATTTCGTGATAACGAAAAACAGAAGAAATCGCAGAATTGGTGTTTTGTGTTGTAAGCTAACGTTTTCACAACTTTTTACCTACCCTTTTTGGTAGCCCAAGAGCCTTTCGGTTCTCAATCTTCTATAAGTTTTCCAAAGCATTTTCAGACAATTTAAACCTAAATTTCAAAACTATTTTACTTCAGAAAGTTTACTGTCCAAAATTACAGTTTTAGTTGTTGTGTTGTGCTCTGTGACTTATTTCATTCTCTCTCTCTCTCTCTCTCTCTCTCTCTCTCTCACAAACACACATTTATATATATACACGGCAAAATTAATTCTACCACGTGTGTCCCCAAAAAATCCATTTTCTAATTCACCCCTTTGGGATGATAAACCCCATGGACGTAGTTGTAAACAGAAATTGACCAATCGGAACATGAGAAAGAAAAAACATAATTCTTTAAATCTGGAGCCTCGCAAATTATGTATAAACAGACAAGAGATTAACATTCTTTATTAGAGAGACACAAACACACGGAGAAAGAGAAACAAGGGACATGCCCACATCATTTAACATTACTGGATTCTCTTCCCCCTACCTTGCTAGGAAAACCTAGTCCTTTTCTTTAATTTGAAATTAGAAAAAAAAAAAAACTTGAAAAAACACCGATCAAAAATTCAATATCCTCAAAGAAAATACTTCAGAATGAAAAAATAAACCCAAGTAAAATGGATGAAATTATGACATACTTGCCTCCGGTCGCTCAATCAAATCTGTTATCTTTTTTTATCTTAATTTTGAATTTTTTTAAAGCAGAATAGGAGTTAATTGTATTTTGATGGTGTGTTTTGCCGTCATAGTATTCATATTTGGTTGTTCGTAAACTAAACTGTCGCTAAATTTTCATGAAAGTTTGGATATGTTCTATTCTTATATGTTGAAACAGATATCTATAATCTATTTCTTTCTTAAGTTCATTTTTTAAAATAACAAATGGTTGGCGAGCTCTTTGGTCCAGACCTCCGAAAGGCTTTTATCAAATAATATATATATGATATCTACTTGGTCGAGCACCAACCCAAGTTTGGCACAAGGCCATTTTTATGTGCTCATTAACCCTGGGATTTTGTAATCAG
>JAYKTE010559331.1:0-18433 GCA_036873565.1 Xipholeptos notoides | reverse complement strand
AGAGAGAGAGAGAGAGAGAGAGAGAGAGAGAGAGAGAGAGAGAGAGAGAGAGAGAGAGAGAGAGAGAGAGAGAGTGTAAATAAAAAAGAAAAATAATTGCATTATTATTATTTTTTATTTCATCGTTTCTGACGAAATACCGGTCAATTGTTGAATGAAAAAGTCAGTCACATGCAGACAAATACTAGCAATAGGGATGTTTATTGGTTGTTGTTGTTGTTGGTTAATGTTAGAGTCCTTTTTATGGCCATAAAGGAAATCTAAAAATAAATTCTTAAAGATTTTTATTTCAGGTAATAAATTTTAAAACAGAAGAATATTTTTATATCAAAATTATAATTTTCGAATTAGCTTGCCTTGATTTATTTTATGTCATGTTGAAGTTTAGGGTTCTTTAATTTTTCATTCATAATTTCGGATGGTCAGTTCAGTTCAGTTGTCAGTTCCAGTCAACCCAATAATCACTGCTTATTTCGGCTTGAAATTCATTCAGAACAAACAAAAAATAATTGAGTTACTATCCCCTATTTTTATCTTAAATTCGGTTTCGGTTGGTCACCCAGCAAAGACACCTACCACCATGACAAATTGTTGTGGTCTTTGTAAACGCTCACTCAATAATTATTAGGGCACACGGCACACCCCGGGACCCCTCCACAAAAAAAACAAAACAAAAAAAACAATCGCCGGTTGTTGATGTTGTTGCGGTATTAACTGTTTGCCTGGGGTCCGGTGTGGTGTGTCGGTGTGTGTTTTTTGTGTGTACTAGTGTCGGTTGTCGGTATCCACGAAGAAGTTATTTTTTCATTAAAATGGGTTTCTTTATTTGAGTTTTTACACCAGCAAACTTCCTTAATGCTTTATTGCTTTTTTACACATTGTTTCCCTACACAATCCAGCCAGCGGATTCAAATAACGCATCGACCGAACTGAGTGCAGTGGAGTGCAGTGAGTGGCAGTGGAGTGCACTGCCAGTGCAGCGCACAGTGAGTGCACTCACTCATTCCACTCTCGAAGCATTTGGGTTTCTTTTTATTTCTTTTCGGATATGTGATGTTGATGTTATTTCGTTAAATTCCTGACACTTTTTTTCCTTGGTTGAATTCCCATTTGACATTTTCTTGGTTGTCTCGATGTTACCATGGGCAGCAGCAGCAGGGCAGGAGAGAGAGCTCCCTCCCTCCCGGCTCCCGAATGGGAAGCAGGGCCAGGGAGGGTCATCATCCTCCAGCAGTGAATAATGAGTGAGTGAGTGCAAGAAGTGCACATATGCACACCAAACACATTCACACACGCATTTTTGCTTTCAATTTTTAAAATCTATTTTCAAAACTTGCTTTAATTCAGTGTAAGAACATGCTTTAGGTCGAATGGTGTAAAAAAACAAAGTTGAAATTAAACAAAAATAAAGATAAAAGGAAAGAAATTTAGGTTAGTAAAGTAAGTAAACAAAATGAATGCGCATGCACGATTATAGGGAGTGTTTTTTTTAAATTGAAAGTAAAAATACGTGTGTGCGCCGGAACCCCGATCGTACAGTTTATGATCCCTTTTTTCAAATCCTTAGACATTTTAAGCGAAGATTTTCCTTTTGCTTTGATTATATAGTTTTTTTAAATTCATTGCGAGTTCTTTTTTACGAGCCTTAAATTTTAGTTCTTGCAAATAATCTCTTGTTTCACGCTATAAATTGCTATACTTAAAAAATACTATCAATCAGAAATTGAAAATTGGGACGTGATTGATTGCTCTCTTTATGCTTGTTCACTATGATACAAATTATTTCATTGGATAAAGCATATCTATGAATTTTAAGTTTTTTTACATAAAATCTCTAGACGTAGTTTAAATTCACGTATATGAGTGGTGTGGTGTGGTGTACTACTACTACTGGTACTTTTTGTGTATGTCTTGTGTTGTTGCTGTAAGTTGTTTAATGGTATCGCCCATGAAAAGGGTCCAACGGTTGTACAAGTACAACTGCTACTAGTTCTCCTCCTCCTACTTGTCAGATTCCTCCTCCTCCTCCTCCTCCCTCTCCCATTCCTCATTCTAACCGACGGCTCTAAGGAAATGTAACAAAGTGGTCCACACTTCCTGGATTTAATTTCGCGGAGGGTACCTTTCATTGGTGCCAGCCTGGGATTTTCGAAATGGGTGAGTTGTTTGTTCATCTATTCAGAAATTAATCATTAAAAACAGAAAGCTAACCGTGAAAGATTTTGCAGAAAACGAACGAAGCAGACAAAACAATTGATGATGACTGGCGACTCTGACTACAGACAGCATAACACAAATATTCAGCCGCAATAATAATAATGCGTGTGTGCACTTTTTCTTCTTTTTGATGATGCTGCTGCGATCAAGCCTAAGATCGTTTTATTTTTTCATTTTTAATTAAATTCCACTTGAATTATATTAATAACACAATTTATTACTTTACATATTTTTTCTGACACTTGAAATCCATTTTCTTTCAGCCTCTCAAAATTTAAAGTTTAGCTTCCTTTTCTTCGTTTAAAAGAATTTCCAGTAATTTTCTTAGTTAGAGAAAATAAAATATAAAGGTTATTAAGGTCTTATTAATTAAAAATAAATATTTGGATTCTATAAGCTGTGAACAAACGATGAAAAGTGGGGAAGGCGAAGTTAAACATGAATGAATAAAAAAGCAAATATGAATTGGATTTATTCTTTTCTTTTCATCCGCTTTTTCTGAAGATTCAGAAATCTAAAAGTATATCTGGTTTAAAATAATTTTATAAGAGATAAAGATTTATAAGTTTTGTTTTATTTTATATTGTGTGATAAAACTTTTTTCGACAGTATTTTTCAGTAATTGCAAAAAATGTCGGAAATGTTTTAGAAATTGAGTAATAACATTATTTTCTTAAACATAATGTTATTGTTGTAAAGATTGTTTTGATTCTCGTGTGACAAGTTCGATATGATGTGGAAATAAAGGGGATAGGTTTTTTCCTCTTTCAATATTTGATTTAAAACTACTCAATTAAGGAAATAATTTTTTTTTAAATCCCCCAAAACGCCCTTTTTCACTTTAAATTCAATTCTGTGGTTAAATAAATTATAGAAAAAGAAATAAATTGCAAAAGTGGTTTCTATGCAATGAAACCTCATTTTGCCACCTTTTTAATTTAATCTATATAAAAAATCTTATTAATTTTTTTTTTTTCTAAAAGTAATTTTTTTTTTTTTTTTTTCATCCAAAAATTAAGATTCATTTTCAACAAACAAAACTTGGAGCTGTTTCTGTTTTTTTTTTAATGTGAAATTTTAAGTTTTTCTGTAGAATAATATACAGAAAAATTGTAAATAATTCCTTAACTAAAATTCTTTTAAAAGAACTATACTCATTTACAACAAAACTTTAAGGGACTTGTCTTGTACAATTGAAAAAATAAATATCTCTTGTCATTGCGTCAATGACAAGATTTGATAATATTCTTTTAGTTATTGCTAACCCTTTGACTTTAATGAAGAAACCGAAAATCATTTTAATGTCCATGTAAGAAGCCGCCGCCGCCTAACCGGGCGTGTCGCGTGACTATCATTTGTCGGTCGGTTGCTGTCCCTCCCAACGATTAATTTCTTTAATTTTTATGTAACCCCCAAGTGTCCTTGGGGTTTTGTATTGGGGGTAACAGATTTTAGAGGGTTGCCAGTCATCAACAAGGCGGGCTTTTCCGTCTCAGACGTGTGTGTGTGTTGAAGGGGGGTAACAGACAGGTGTTTTAAGAGTGTTCTTAAGATATACAGTAGAAAAATAACCAAATAAAAAAAAAAAAAAAACCCACCGTAATGATGATGATCATTTTTGAAGATGTGGAGGATATTAAAGTGCAACTAAAGTTAGAAATAATGCTCTAATTTAATTTTTATTTTGAAATATCCTCCCGCTCTAATTTGAAGCTGTCAGATGTATTCAAGATGGCGGAGAAGACGGACACAAGGTTTTTTTTATTATTATTCTGATAAAAAAAACCTTTTTTATTTTGAAGATTACTTACAAGAAATACTAGGATTTATTTATTCATTAGAATTATCTAGCATACTTTAACTGCTGTGAAGATTCAATGATAGTAAATCTAAAATCATTCAATACTCCTATTTATTATTTGTGATGGTCGAGTGTAACTAGCTTTTATTACAAATAAATCAATAAATACTTATTTAAAAGGTAAGTGGTGTTTAAGGTAAATAAATGGTTGAATAAAAATTGGTTAGATTCATTAACTAATCTTATTCCCCCTGCGAACCACAACCACTCATAATCGCCTCTTCGACAGTAGTCTTTGTGCTTACTGCTTCTTGTCTCATTTTCTTCGTTGTCGACTGATTTAAAGTGAAAACAAAGTGAATAGTCCGGTTAAGTTTAATTTTGTAAGAAAATTCATTCTTTCTTTCTTAATTAATTAACAATGGTGACAAACTTAAACTTTCCCAGGAATATCTGCATCATCACAATCAAAATTTTGTTTTTCAAACATTCTTTTCTCTTTCCATTATTGTCGTCTGATAAATTCAATTGATTATATGTATTCTAAACAGGGAGCCGGTTTTTGATTTCCCACCCATTATTGATTGCAAATATTAAGAAAGTCAATTTCGTTAGTTTAAAAGCAAAGAGCTCTCTCAGCTGCTGTCTGTTTCTAATCTTGACTTGGGGGGAAAAACACGTTTTGTGTTGAAAAACCAATGCAATTGCAATTTAGTTGAAAGATAAAATTCTATTCAATGAACATTTACATAAAGTTCCAGGAAGTTTTTTTTTAGGTTTAAAGAAAATAGATAGATCTGGCCCCCCTATTTAAATTTGGCTCTCACTGTTGTTGTTCAAATTGTCATTCATTTGACTTGTATTTTAAATAAAAATAATGAATCTGCCGGCCTCTCACTGAAAATGATATCATATTAAAATATCCCCGCCCCTAGTTGACCTGATGACTGACTCTTCGTACTTGAATAATCTTTTTAAGTTTTTTTATAAGATTTTTTGGTATCAAAAGGGATTAAAAGTATTTCCCCACCTTTTCAATCGACTTAAACGAGACAAAACGAATACATTTTTTTCTTTTTATTTCTTAGCATTAAAGAATGAATTATTTGCCTCTAGTCGTTAATTGAATAATTCTTAAAATTAATTTTGGGAACATTAGCTTCTTAAATGGCAAGTTATTCGTTTTTTTTGTTTTTTTTTCACCAACTGTAAATTATTGCTAAATGCCAGCACGTTAGCCTTTCTTCCTTAACATAATCATATCATCTCGTTTTAATTCAGTCTGTAATTGGTTTGTGGCTGCTGCTAGCTGAGTCCAAAGATATCTTGGCATTTAAACCCTTTAATAGCGTTTTTTTGTGTGGTTTAACCAAGTAAATAAATCTATACAAACACCCTTTTTAATTATGTTAAAGTTGCTATAAATTCCTCTTTAAAAATATCTCTTGTGTTCTAAGAAAACAAATTAATTTAGGGATGTTTGTTTGTTTACTATTATTACTATTACTCGAAATGAAAATGTTATTACAGTGAAATGACATTCATTCCACACAAAAAAATATTTATTTCAATGAAAATTCTTTAGGTAGCGTGAATTTAGTACTGACTGAGACTGTTGAGCTTTTTATTTCGTTGTAGTTCATACGAGCTGTCTGTGTAGCCTGTGTCTGTCTATAGATATAACGATTTTTTCTTAAAAGCTCAAAAGAAAGCTTGTTCTAAAAATAATCATCACACACGACCACGTCACGATAATGGTATAAAAAGAAAGACCTGGGAAATTCTCTGGTTGTGACACGTTTTTAGTTGAAGTTGCTCTACTAATAATTGGTTGGTTATTAGATTGCCTTTATCTGCATCATCAGTCACCACCACAACATTCAACAACCACCATCATTTTCATTTAATATTTTATTTCCCCCTTTTTAAAGCTCCAAAATGAACAATCGCCAAGACAACAACCACCGAGCAATTTTAATGTCGATAAAAAGAAAGCAATAAATGCTCTATTGTCTAAAATCTGGAAAAAAAGGCTTTAATTACTTATTCTTTAACTAAAAAATTGTGAATTCAAAATGTGAAATCAATAACAGTGAATGAAATGAATTGTAATTGATCTGATGTTATTTTTGTCCAATCAACCAGTGGCTTCCCCTCCCTGTCTCTAAATTAATGCCTTTTTTCACTTGAATGTTTTCGATTTAACTTTCTAATGCTCCTTATTAAAAATTCTCTTTAAAAATCCATTTAATCAATTTCACTTCCGTTTGATTGTTTTGTGCAATCTAAATAGGTACCCCCGTAACCCCCCTTTTTTAGTAGTAACACTGACTTTAAAAGCATCTGTCTTTGATGAATTTTCTTGACTTAGGTTGCACAATTAGAAAATTCGTATTTAATTTTTTAGCTTTTTTAGTTTTCTTACTAAATTTCTTTTTTTATTTTCGTTTCCGGTTTCAAATTCTGCTTCAAATGTCACGTTGACAATTTTTTTTAGTTGCTGCTTCTGCTATCAAACGGTAAAGTAAGAATAATTCAAATTTAACCAATGAAACATTAAAACTATCTAATCTTACGGCTAATTTTAAATTTAAAAAGTTCACAAGTTTTAAAAATAAATTTTTTGTAAGTAATTTTAAAAATTATCTTTTAAAAATGTATTCTAAAGCTGTAAAGTAACTTCAACTCTAAAATGTTTGTTTTCCGCATTTAATTAATGCATCCAGGTAATGTGTAAAATAATACGCGTGTTGTATAAAATTAAACCAAACTCGTATGTTCATTTATCACCGCCTCCTCCCCTACTGGCTTGTTTGCTTTTTATCACTATTTTAAGTTTAAAGTAAAAATATTTTCGACGAATAAGTTAAATGGCACGCACACATGCATGTCGTAGATTGAGGAGGACTATATAAACTTTAAATCCATTATTTATTTTTTCAGTATGACCCAAGCCCAGGAGCCCGGCCCGGTGGGTGCGGGTCATAATTTTCTCTTCTTTTATTTTCCAAACTGCTAAAAATGTCTTCATTCATATCTGAACAAATAAATTAATAAACAAGCTGTAATTTTAAAACTGTTTTAAAGTAACCAAAATAAATTTACACCACTTACTTAACACCATACACATACCACCTCACCCTCACCACCACCCACCAAACAATTGAGGGCAAACAAGAATCCTTTGAGAACCCACCCAAAACAAGAAAATTGCCACAGTGAAAAAGGGTTGGTTTTTAAATTAGAAAATACCATTAAACGCTAGGAAGTCTTTGCCCCCAAATTTAACCGAACTAGAAGGATATTCCCAATGTTTGAAAACACTTTCGAAACAAAACCAGACAGAAACACAATATTTTTAAATGCAACAGATTTAAAATGAACTGTTGAACAATAACACTTCATTTTAAATTTTTTTTAAATAATAAATGAATAAATAATTTTCAGTTTGTTCATAGTAGGCTAATTCGTTTTTCTGAACAGGACAGGCTCTGAATAAAGTTAAAGTACATTTTAACCCTACTGACTGACTCTGACCACTAATGCAACATTGCAACAACTGACTGCAGTTGAACTGCAGACTACTTACTGCACTGCACTCACTGCATAACTGCAGACTGACTGCATTATTTTTCGTCCATTTATGAAATTTTCTTACATTTTATTTCTTGCAAAATAATCTGAAAGTTTTTCTCTTGAATTTTACCCAAGTTAGAAATAAAATGTATTTAAAAAATAATAATCTTTCTTTCCCATTAACAACCATAAAAACGAAAATTTCTTCAGTTTCTAAAAAAAAGTTTTTTTTAAGTATAATTTTTCAATTTGTGATTTGTAAAAGGCGTCGAATAATGTAAATGTAGACATTCAAAACCACATGGAATTGAAATGTTTTAGTTTTAGCAAATAAGTCGATCCTGTTTTTTCCACCTTTAGGTTAGGGGGGCGTGATGAGACCCTATCCCATCTTCTCTCGTCGTCGTCACCAGTAAGACTCACGCGTGTACACTGGTGGTGGTGGTGTGGTGTGTGTTGTGCCGGTGTGCAGTCAGTCCGTGAGTTGCAGTAGTAGTAGTAACCCTCCTTTTTTTCTCGATGGTGATCAGTTTGATACACATTTTGGGATGGAGTGAGTGGTGCAAATTTACTGTGTAAATGTCCTGTTTGTCCGTCACCCGTCTGTCTTAAATGTCTACTTACTTTGGTTGTGTGAGGTGAACAAATACGTTATTTTTCTTTAAAAAAAAAAAGGGATTTATTCTTTTTTTTTCTTCTGCCGATGCAATAAATTACAAATGTGAATGAGTGTGGGTGGGGTGGGGTGTCATCAGACGATAGAAGAATTTTCGTGCTTCCGTAGAATAGGATAATATTAACAAACAACCTATATTCAAGAATTTATAGAGCGGGTGCTAGAGAGAGCACAAGCACTAGAGAAAGTACTGACTATGAAAGCAGCGGCGGCACAGACAGACACAGACAGCAGAGTTTAAACTTGAATGCGATGATGCATCTTGTGGTGTCGTGCGTGTTTTATGGCAATTTGCTTTGTTGGTCATTATTGGATTATGGAACTTGGAAATTGTAGACACCAAAAAGTACACACGAGCGCACCCGGGCACCCCGCCAGAAGGTCCTGACCCCGCCCGGCGTCAGTTTTTTACGTGTTGACATTTTCCAAGATGATGGCACTTTAATTTTCGGTTGTGACTGCTTAGGGCTACTGACTGCTTCTGTCCATCCTGCATCGGCGTCGGCACCTATCCGCCATTTTTTAAATTTTTTTTTTATCTATCTCTTCTGTTTAGTCTAAATACTTTTATTTTTTTATTTTTTTTATTCATACTTTTGGATGTCACCACTACCCCTCTTTACACACACACACACACATATATTCTCTCCACTTTTTTACTCTAGGTAAAACCAATTTCCCAGACTTACTTGCCTTAACTTTTGTTATTGAGTGATATTCATCAACTCCTGCTGCTGCCCCCCTACCCCGAGTGACTTAAAGAAATTCTTTTTTTTCTGTTAGTGTTCAGTCTTCATCCTATTTTTCACATTCTGATATATTGATTCGTGAGAAGACAAGAAAGAAAGCACTTAAGTATAATTGCTTTAAAAAATCTACGATTTATAAAGTCTTGCATGAAATAAGGACATTGAGGTGTAGGTGTACTATTTCTCTAATGTTGTGGAAGTATAAAGATTATTAATATTTTTTTAACAATTAACAAAAACAACACTTTTTCACAATTATTATTACTATATTTTCTTCCTTCACTGTTTTAAATTTTGTACATTACTACTACTCACTCACTCACTGATGTTTTCAGCTCCTGTGTAAGAACTCAATTTAAATCCAATAATATCTCACATTAAATGATTAGAAAAAGCTAAATTAATTAGTTTTATTAGGAAATATGAGTTTGCTTTTAATGCTTGGCTTAAAAATCTGAAGTTGAAATTAGAGAACAGTTTTTTTAGTTTTTTTTCTTCCTTTGTTTGTTTTACGGCATATAAACTACAACTGTTTTCTTAATGCAGGGAACAATCATTTTTGATACAAATGTTCTTTGTCCATGCATAGTGTTTTTAAAAATTTTTTTATTGATAACATATACACTATTTAATCCATAGCTGGAGGGAATGTGGGGATTCATACCTTTACCAAGTGTATTAGTCCAAACGAGAACACAATGGAACAATTGAGATTTGAACTCGTGTATTAAGATTTCAAAGTTCGACTGCCTATCCACTGCCCCAAATGGACTTGCAGTTGATGGTTTAGGTGTTAGTAGAATCTTTTTTCAAATCTTTAACAGGCAGTTTCATTCACCTTCATATAAATACTCTTGGGAAATGTATGTTATTTGATAAAAACCATAATACTATAGGGACTTCTAAAAATATTTTTCACAAAATAAGAAAATGGTTCTAGTATTAAACAAGAAGTTGATGTTTCATATACACATGAAACTAAAGAAACCAAATCCGTCATTATATTCAAATTATAAAGTAAGATTCTAATAATCTTTTGATATATTCTTTTACTGTCATTATCAGTTGATAGTTTTGTGTGATAGCTGAATTATCAAATGTTTGTAATGTTGCTGGTCACAAAAAGTCTTCTATCAGTGTTTTAACCATTTTTTGATACCACCTAATTATTGCTATAATAACATAAAATGGTTTAAACAAGTTTTTTAATGCAAGAGTTGCAAAATTGTATTATATATAAACTGCTATAGAACATAATTTTAGTAAATAAGCAATCTAAACTTTTACAATTGCCTATTGGGTGGGAAATTAATTCCTGCCTTTCCTTTTTTTTCTTTCCATAGAGTAAAAATTTTGAAATTGGCCTTAAAATCCTGTGTAATTTGCAGTTGATGATTATGTACTATTTGTAGGCAATGTTGCTAATGAGTAAGAAAAAAAAGGTATATATATATATATATATAGTCGAAAAGTATATGGTATATATATATATATATATATGATTAGTAAATAAGTGTATATATGATTAGTGAATAAGTGTATGTAAAATGAATATACCTAGTTGTAGTTTTGGAAAGTAGCCAAATTATATCACTACGGATAATATTTCACCAGATTTGTGTATGACACATATCTTGAAATTAAAAGGATGGACAGAAGTTGCATAGTTGTTCTTATTGAATAAATTAGTTTTTATTCTAACTTCTTAAATTCTTATAAATCCCCTTTTTCCCCTTGTTTCTACACTTATCAATCTCTGAATAACATGTGTTTATGCGTTATATATTCTCTGCAAGTAAAAGTAAAAAGGATCTTATTTTAATTGTTATTCTTGGGGATTACTCAGAAGTTACTTGGAAACTGGTTTCATTTCTTTATGCCTTTTTAATAAAAATAAAATCAAGAGATATTCAACTAGACAGGTTGCTTGAATCAATCCAAGATTTTTTTCATTATTCAACTGAATCTTCCAATAGTGGTTTCAATTCTTTAAGTTTTATAAAAAAGGATTATTTTTGGCATGAAATATTAAAAAAGTTAAATCTGTTTAAAAGACAAAACTATATGATGAACATCCCTTATCTTCGCAAAAATCAAATAAGTATGTTGTGTGAAATCATAATAAAAAGATCCAAGTTATGAATGATCTGATAAAATTAGTGAATATGCGATGAAAAATATGGCAGAAAATAGAGCTTTAAATAAACTATTGGATTACAATAGTTTTATCGTGGTATAATGGTTCATTTCATGAATGACTGTAACAAATATTTTGTATTGACTTTTTACTCTTGTTTACAATTACAAATCCTACAAATGTACTGGTAATCAATATTTTGAAAAGTAATTTCCTGTCCAATAATTTCTGAGAAACTTCAAATGCAATTTAATAATAAAATGTCTTGATGGTGATTTAATAGCTGATCCAGATATCAATCTGTTTGATGTATTCAATGAAATAATAGTGAGAACGATATTAAACTCTCTCCCTCTTCTTTGCATTATGAATAAAATAGTACTTACTACTGTTTACTTACAAAATGTTTATTTTAAGAAAATATTTGTTTAGGATGTAAATTGTTCCAGCACACAATGATAAAGGTCAATGATCTTACATAAAAGTGACCTTGTGTGTCTGTTTGCAGGACAATCTCTTCCAAACAATTTGCTAATTTTTTGTCTTGAGACTTGAAATTTAATATTGGGGTATTCAGACCTGTGGAACCAATTTGATTTGGTTTTGAGTCAGAAAAATAGGTGCTAATTTGGTCAAACTTGAAAAATTAGATTGTTGTGGGCACATAGCATCTGGTGTGTGAGCTATGTGGGTATTTGGGGTGTCAGTATTAATGCAGTTTACGAAAATGATTTTCAGTTTTCGAAAAAATATCGCAGTTTTCCTAGAAAAAAAATGTAAGAATTACAAAACACAGATCAAGTTTAGCGCAAAAGAGCATCAAAGCAGCCCCTGAGCAGGACTGGGCAATACTTCTAATTTACTATAAACAAATTACTTTGTTTATTTTGTAGTAATAAATTATAATATTCTGCCTTCATTAAGAGCCTATTAAGTGTTAGTTTTCCTGACAGTAATACGGATTTTTTTTTTCTTGCGATGGATATCTTTATTTCAAGAACAAAAATTTATCTAAAATGGAGAAAACCATTTTTCATAAAAGATAAAATGTTTTCTCCTTTGGTTATCTCAACAATCTAACTCAATCTCTGTGAGTGGGTCATAGTTATTTTAAAATAATATATATATATATATATATATATATATAATGAGAGAGAGACTTATTATAGGACCATTGTTTTAAAAATGTTCTAACAAGCCCAAAAAACAGACAAGATACTTTCTTAAAACTAAGCCTTTTTGATGAATGATCAAATTGCTTAGCAAACATTTTTATTAAATGACTCACTCTAAACTCATTTTAAGCTTCTGTGGTTCTCGGTGATGCTTTATCTTTTGAGTCATATTGTTAATTGTAAATCTATTTGCAATCAAATACAGAAGATCAATATATGTAGAGTAATATAGACATTATTTTTTAGTCATCATTGCTGTTATATTAAAATGATTTATCATTATATTTCATCCAGTGTTTCTTAGGCATCTGACCTATTGAAAATTAATAATTTCAATGATGCATTATCCATACCATAAATGCGACTAATTTTTGTATTTTGTATTAACAGGTAAAGTAAATAATGTACCCCTGGTTGAGAGATACTTGCATTTCCTTTTAAAATGCACTTGATTGGACATTCCTTATGTCTGTTGTGGCAGCAATACATATAAAATTTTCATTGACTAAGGGCACTTTCTGATGACACTCAAGCAATTGGTTATGATTGATGATTAATTTAAATATTTTTGAAAATGAAAATATTCAGCATTTAGTAAAAATTATTCAGATAAATTTAGATTATTGACATAAATGTTAATGGTAAAGTAGATGAAACTCTTTGGTCTTGCAATAAGCTATACACCTTTCTTATTGTTAACCAATAGGTATTGTATACAACAATGTTAAGACAGATTTTAACCATTGACTAACTTTCTGCATAATGTTACAGCCTCACATTACTTCCCTTCATTTCCAGACTAGAGTAATGGCTATGTACTGTATTGTATATCTTTTTATTTTATTTGTTGAATACCTACATTGACCAATTGATTTTAATATTCTAGGGTAAATACTTAAATGCATAAACTATTGATTCTCACAGCATACATTTAGATCCATTTAAATTGTGTTAGATATACCATGATATTTTATATGTTCCTAATCATGAATTTGTTTTGGAAAAAACATAGAAAAACTTTGACCTAGATATACTTTAAACTACAATAAAATGCATATCTTTTCTGAAATGACCAACAGATTGATATTCCATTTAATCAATCAATCTAATTGATTTTTTGTCTTATACATTTTAATTCCTTGATACTGATATTATAAAGATATTTATTTTGATTGATGACATGCTTGACAGTTAAGGAAAATACTTTTATTATTGGCACTTGTGTTAGCATTTAGAGACTTAAGAGTTGTATGTGTATGTAAAAATGAACACACACACTTACCTCACCACTGAATATATAACAATCATTGTTGCTGCTACAATGGTTTCTTGTGATATTGGTTCAGAAGAAAAATATCTTCTGGCATGATTTAAAAGAAAAAAGAATGACAAATATTTAAAATGGCCTGAGTAATTCACCAGTCATTTTCACAGATCATGTGTTAGTTTACTGAAAATTTGTGTTGCCTCGGTTTCTCCTCTTAAATCACTAAATACCAATTATAAAGAATGGTATGGAAATAACAATTACTGCTTATATCTACAAGTAGATACTCTGTTTAATACCCATTTGTACCTAAAAGACTACAACAACAGTGACAAACCTATTGTTATGGCTATTAACCTGATGATAATGATATCACTCATTGAGAGTTTTTGACATCTTTTATTATTACATGGGTTGCTGTTGCTATAGCAATTGAAAGTCTGTTGATATCGCCACATGGATTCCAAAAAATGTATGAAAAGGACTTTTAAATTCAATCATTCAGTATGATTTTAATGAATTCTACATAATAAATCTTATGATTAAGAGTTATGTGAAACTAGCTGTAATTATTATGGATTAATTGTGATATAATTTAAAATTAGTAAAAAATACAGTATGGATGGGCTTCCTAGTAACCATCTACATCAATCCACTTTGCATAGACACTGGATGCATGTCTGAAGGTCTAGTAACTTTGATGAAAGAGCAAGGTCTATTGCTTAAGTCACACAATTAATTTCACTCAACAAAACCTGTAATTCCTCTAACAGGGAATTATATTTGTAATAACATCAAAATCATAGATTTTGTAAATAATACATAACCTTAGTCCCAAGACTGCTCTTTATGTTCTCTGAAGACTATTATCCTTGGGAATGTCATGATTATCCTTCAGAAATAGGTTAAATAGTACTATTACTCTTCCTCATATAATTTATGTACCAGAAAAAAACATTTACTTGGGAAAATGGTTGTGGCTTTGATTCTGTAAGAGTTAATATATCCTTCAACTAAGTGACTAAAATTTCACAGTATAATTTTCCACACTGAAAGATCTTGTGAGAAAGGGTGTTCCAATAACTTGGACAGAAGTTAACGTGTGATATATATATATATATATATATTTAAAAGTGATAAATATGTGTGTGTATGTGACAAAGATAAATTTAAACAAAAACATAACGCAACACTGATATAGTAAAATAAACTGACACTTTCAGTTAAATCCTTTTATAGTTGTTGAACATTCAGTACTTACATTAATTCTAATTCATTTAATTTCTTGGGCCAGTGGCTAGGCAGTCGACTTCGGAGTCAAGGTATGTGAGTGCAAATCCCAGTTGTTCCATTCACGTTCATATTTGAAATAATATCCTTGGGAAAGGTATGAATCCCCACATTCCCTCTAACTATCGGTTAAATAGTGCATATTGTGTTATAAAAAAAACTAAGCGTTGAAAAAAAATATAGTTTACCAAAAATGATAGTTCTCAGCATTAAATGACCTAAAAGGTTGATATGCCATAAAACACAAACATTTAATTCCACAACCAAATACTTTTCAAAAACCTTTTTTGCATTGTAGTTAATGATTTGGAGAAATGAAATTTACATAACTACAGATTTTACCTATCACATATTTGACTTCAAAGTTACCTTTTTAATGTAAGCAAAAGTTTTAATTTCTATTTGTATTCCTAAGAACTTTTTAAAAATTGTTTTATGTTGATAAATCCCATTATATTCTAAGCAAAATCATATAATAGTTTATACACTTAAAAACAATTCTAGTAATTTTAATTTTTTCGATTATTTGAGAATTAAGCTCAATAATGACCTATAAAAAAGATTATCATTTTAATTTTATTTTTTATTCATTGGACATTTGAGTAAAAAGTTTTGCAATAGTGTGTTTATATAATCCAAGTAGACGAAAAATAAAATATCTTTATTACAAAAAGAGTGTGTAGAGCCTGTTTTTATTTACATATTTTATTTTTTACCTTTTGGTTTCTCTGTATAGCCGGAATTTTTTTTTTTTCAGAAAATAAGCATAAAAATTCATATATCATAAAATATCTCTGTAGAAATGCATGACTTTTACTGGTAAATTATCAATGAAAAAAAATCAACTTAAAACATAGCTTTAATTAAAAATAATTTATTAACATTTTTAATGTTTCTAATACTGCCATAAAATTGTGATTCCATTGTTTTCTGATACCTCTAATAATTTATGATTAAGTACTAAAACCTACATAATGAGCCAAAGCAGTAGCAGCAGTACAAGACTGAACCTGTCAGTTCTTAAAGCTTGTAAAGAATTACACTTGCTATCTAAATAAATCTGTTTAAACAAGAATCAAATAGTCTTTGTATTCCATTGAATAACCCTTTTATATACCAAATTTCTAAATGCTCTTCGTCAGTATGTTTTAGTCATAGTTAAATTGTAACATTATTTTTCCTTTAATCACCAAAGTGAAACAGCATCAGTTTGGAAAGCTTTAAGGTACAATATAGGTTTTTAAGGTCTAATATTATTTGACAAGGTAAGTGTCCTGAAAATTTGTCTAAATGTATAGTACTAAGTTAAGATTTTTTTTTTAACTACAATAACCTAAAACTTTGTATGTTTAACCGGATTTCCTAAACACTAACTCAGTCTTATCGCTGGCTCCCACTCGTGTCTAAGTATCGGGTACATGTCCTGACTCATTGATGTGAAGAGAGAAAAGCAACAGTGCCAGTGGCTATGGATGTTGTTTTGGGTGGCCATGGCTGCGCAATGACCACACACACACTCACCTGGACAACATTGCTTCCACTGTGGCTCTGCAACAAGCGCCCCCCATGATCCAGGGTGCATCAGGCTGCCGGTTTCTTGATCCAGGAGGCTTAGCTTGCTGCCTGCCTGACAGGCATTCTCCTCTTCTGCCAGTGCTAGTTGTCTCCACCTTTAGGGTCTTGTAAGTTTTGTAATCAGTGTTTTTCTTCACCTAGATGAGTTACTCCCCTAAGTTAACGAGCCTCATCTGCCTGACTTATAATACCATACTATAATAACCTGGAATAAGTTACTATTTGAAATACTTGGTAATATATATACAGAATGGAGATCTGATGAGCTGTGTACCTTTTATCAGTCACTGAAAGGGGTGATTTTCCTTTGAGATTACCATTAATGTTCAAATTCCAAGTCATGAGGTTGGAATAATTTGTAAGTTAGAAATGAATAGTATGTAAGAATCTAGATTTTACCAATAGTTTACAGACAATGAATATTATTTTTACTAATGTTAATTATTGTCTGGAATAGAAAATTAAGAATTTTCTTTTTATATCATGTTCTAATATATCCTCCTTTAATTTCATAGATTAGCCTTCATTCTAAGTCTAGAAGATTCTTATTTATGAGAATTACATTCAGATTTATTACAGTGTTTTAGAATGTTTCCCAAATGTGAAAAATTTGAATTTATATACTATAAGATTTGATGTCACCTCATTCTTGTATGACCTGCCATTGAATGAAATATATAGTCATATATATTAAAAAAAATAAATAAAGATGATATATGCAAATGAATATTGATTACATGATTAAATTGTCATAAATACTTTGATCAAACAGATTCTTGAATTTATTTCCCTTGACTTAAACTCTATAAACATTTATTACCAAGAAGAATTTTATAATTTGAAAAGACATTATTAATTGATAATATTGGGGATTTAACTAGTTTTCCTAAATACTTTCCCTATCTAATATTAGACTCTAAAATCCTATACTGTATATTTAGCAAGCTTTTATAAACAATAGCATAGCTTGATCTATAACATTTTATGTCTAACTAGATTTTCTGAACACTAATTCATTCTTATAATATTATACTGTGATAACCTTAGATTGTACATCTAGCTGTCTTGTTTATCTCCCCCCCCTCTCTCTCATTCCCTCCTTTCTCTAAGTGTCTTAGATTGCAGGAGTCTCTCTTATTCGATTTTATTAAAAAGTTTGGTAAAATTTTACATTTCGACCAACTTTACTGATACTATCAATATAATGAAACCTGTTCCAAATATTATCCATGTAGTGAACTTGATTATGTTGCTTTTAAAAACTAGAAGAATGCTTTATAATCAGACATTGCCTATAGATACCAGGGCAATGCCGGGTCAAGGGCTGCTAGTAATAAATATATTGTTAGAATAGTAGAAGTAATGATTCCTCTTAGTTAATCGTTTGTGGAGTATTTAATACTATCTTATTTTGCTTTGAGAAAATGATTTGTAAGCAATAAATGCTCAACATTTCTCTGTTGGTTTAGTTTGTATTCAACTGTTAGGGTTGAGCAATGCTAGATTAAAATTTATCTTTTAGGTTATAATTGTCTGAATTGCTGAAATGTGCTTTGATATTATTATTCAAATTATTTAGATGTCTATTCTCATCTAAATTGTTGCAATCACAACATTTCAGCTAATGTGCCTTTTGGCCTACTACAGGTATTTAATCTCAGAATCTTCATGGGGATTTAGCAGATTTCTTAGAATTGGAAACTAAATCCTTTATTCAATCAACAAAGGTAGACTGTCCCCTTTCTGTCATCATTAACATAGATTAATACAGTCAGTATTCCTAGCTATTTCCAGCTGCAGTCATGATTTAACATTTATTATGTCGATAAACCAGTGCCTAAAACCTAGTGATGGGACGATTCCTAAATTTTGTCCGATTCCGATACCAATTCTGATTCCAGGAAAATGTTGATTAATGATTCCGATTAACGATTAACTTAAAAATTCAAGAGAATCGTAATGAAAGAATC
>JAYKTE010558222.1:0-18436 GCA_036873565.1 Xipholeptos notoides | reverse complement strand
AACTTAAAAATTCAAGAGAATCGTAATGAAAGAATCGTAAATCTAAGGTATTTATTTAACGATACGATTCCGATTCCTTCCAAAATACACGATTAACAATTCCGATTCCCCCAAAAATACACGATTAATGATTCCGATTCCAAGGAATCGTCCCATCACTACTAATTAAATAACCTGTATTGGAAAGTTCTCTCCTCCCACCAAACATTATAACTAAAGTATTCCCAACTCATGAGTTTTTTTCAAAGGCTTTTCCTCAAATGCTTTTCTTTCTCTTTCCATTTAGTTTTTCTCATTATAAACTGGCATTCGTTCTATTTTTAGAGAGATGATACTTTCCTTAAAGTAATGATCAAACCATTTTTTATTCCACTATTTTCAACAATTCAAACAAAAACTCTTGATAAACATTCAAACCAGTCAGACTGGACTTAAGGATTTTGTTGTTGATGTATTTTTATTCATTTCCTTCTTTCCTTTTCCTACTGCCTTTCTTTTTCTTTCTCTCCTTCTTTCTTTCCTCTTTCTTTTTCCTTTCTTTCATTTTTTCTTTTTCCTTTCTTTCATTTTTTCTTTTCCTTTCTTTCATTTTTTCTTTTCCTTTCTTCTTTCCTTTTTTCTTTCTTTTTCCTTTTTTCTTTCTTTTTCCTTTTTCCTTTCTTTTTCCTTTTTTCTTTCTTTTTCCTTTTTCCTTTCTTTTTCCTTTTTCCTTTCTTCTTTCCTTTTTCCTTTCTTCTTTCCTTTTTCCTTTCTTCTTTCTTTTTTCCTTTCTTCTTTCCTTTTTCCTTTCTTCTTTCCTTTTTCCTTTCTTCTTTCCTTTTTCCTTTCTTCTTTCCTTTTTCCTTCCTTCTTTCCTTTTTTCTTAATTTCCTTTCTATTTTCTTTATTTCCCTTTTCTTTGATTCTTTCTTTCTTTCATTTTTTCTTTTCAAAGTTCAAAATTTTTCCTTTATTTTTCTTTTATTCTTTCTTCTTCTTTTTGTGTTTTCCTTTTTTCTTTTTCCCTTCATTCTATCTTCCTTTTTCTTCTTTCTCTCATTCATACTTTTTAAATATATTTTCTATTTCCCCCTATTGATTTTACCTTTCCCTTTTTTGTTCTCTCTCTCTCTCTCTCTCTTTTATCTCTCTCTCTCTTTTATCTCTCTCTCTCTTTTATCTCTCTCTCTCTCTCTCTCTCTCTTTTATCTCTCTCTCTTTTATCTCTCTCTTTTTTATCTCTCTCTTTTTTATCTCTCTTTTATCCCTCTCTCTCTCTCTTTTATCTCTCTCTTTCTCTCTTTTATCTCTCTCTTTTTTATCTCTCTCTCTCTCTCTTTTATCTCTCTCTTTTTTATCTCTCTCTCTCTCTTTTATCTCTCTCTTTTTTATCTCTCTCTTTTTTACTTTTTATCTCTCTTTTTACTTTTTTTATCTCTTTTTTTTCTCCCTTCTTTTCCTTTGTTTTTTTTTGTTTTGTTTTTTAAGTTTCATTTGTATATATCTCTTCTTTATTACCTCAGTTTTGGTGCAAAAGTTTTTCTTTCTCTTTTATTTTTATTTTTTCCCACTTTTTTTTCTTTTGTTGTTTGTGTTTTTTTTATGTTAAATATTATGACTGCAAATATAGCAAATCAATAATTATTACAAAGAAAGTAATATTGATTCTGCATTTGGCACCCATTGTTTTTAGATAAACAACTACAACTACTAAAACTACTACTAAAGTACTACTACTACTAATATCACTATCACCACCACGGTCAATAATTCATCCTTTTCCTCATTTCTGATAAAACACTGCATAAAAAGCATTAGTTTTTAACTTTGACCAAAACAAAGCTGCAATATATCATTGTTTTTAATACATCTTCTAATTAATTCAATATCTATGATAAATGTGTTTTATATTCTGTAATTTTTTTTGTTTGTTTGTGCAATCATTGTTACTTGCTCAAAAGCTTCAGTAAAATCTCCTATGGCTCTGTGACAAAGTCCTAGGTCTTGAAATCAGAATACGCATTCAAAATATCCAGCAGTCCATAAATAAATTCAACAGACTGTTGTAACTTGTCTCTCATAACCAAATCAATAGCATAACTTAGCTCTTGAAGGCAATCAAGACTGTTGCATTAATTGGCAATGTGGTCTGAGTATAAAGTATTTTATAGCTTGGGTGATTTTAATTAAATAAAGAGTCATCTCATTGTATTCTGGGCATGGTGCACTCGGTGTAAAAAAACAGATATTTACAATAATTAAGGTGTTCATAGTAACAACCCGACAAGCTCCAAAAATAAAAATAAAAACTGAGAAAAAGACAAAAAAAAAAAAAGCAAGTGAACTACAGGATGCACTGTGATTGGCTGAAAATCTTTGTCCTGTGCACTATCATTGGCCGCCAGGCACTTACTGGGTAGCTTAAGGAATACATTTGGCAGGAGTGTTGTGGCGCTTGTTGGATTGTACTCCCAAGTCTGTCCATTAGTCGATTTTCACCCATGTTTCAGTCTCACTTCAACCATGTCTTCTCTTCCACGTGATAGAGGAGGCTTTTAGGAATACAGTGGTATACATTACTTGTTTTTGGCTGCAGTGGCACTTGTCGGGTTGTTACTCTCAATGCCTCAATTACAAATGTAAATCCCAAACTAACAAATTTCCTCAAAATAATTTTTATTCAATCCTATTCATTAACTATCCAAAATATATATTTTTTTCATTAAAAGGCACCGACTATCAAATCCTACAGAATTATTTGGTTTAAAAGAAAGTTCTTGCAGTTTCTAAGTTTTAAATTCAGATGAACATATCTTGGCTCAAACAAAGATTTATTGATTGAAATAAACACCATCAGGATCAACACTTGCCAATGCAAAACAAGTGTATTTATGCTAGTAATGTAAAAAACTTGCATTCTGGTGGCGATGAAGTAGCTGAAGGCGTTTTTTATATCGCTTAGGTTTTTGAAGCATTTCTCATGCAGAAAGTTGTTGAGAAGCTTGAAATCATGGTAGTCGGAAGGCGAGAGATCTGGAAAATATGGCAGATGGGGCAGAGTTTCGTAGCCCATTTGGTTCAACTTCTGCAGGGTTGTTACTTCATAATGGCATTTCTTTTGGTTGTCATTCAATTCATGAGGCATACATTTATCTAGTTATTTTGTCTTTCCAATCTCCCTCAAGTGGTTGGAAGTTATTGTATATGTTACATCTAATTCAAAAGCAAGTTCTTAAACAGTTGTGCGTGGATTTGCTTTGACTAAGGCTCTTAATTGATTGTTGTCAAAATCCAATGGCCGACCACTACACTCATCATCTTCAAAACACTTGTCGCCACCACAAAATTTCTTAAACCACTATTGTGCTGTGCATTCAGTAGTGGTTCCTGGGCCAAATGTTTCATCGATATCACAAGCTGTTTCAGCAGCTTTTTGGCCCAGCTTGAATTGAAATAAGAAAATTGTACGAATTTGCCTTTTTTCTATTTTGTATTCAACATTCTGAAAAGAAGACATAATTGTTTTAAAACGATTGTAATTTAAAGGATTGGATAGAGCAAAAAACGCTCTTTTAAACGCTATATAAAGTAAAAGCATTATAATGAAAACTTATTTGAAATCAAAATTTAAAATTCTGCAAGATCTTTCTCGTCAACCTAATACAATGAACAAATGTCCATAAAATAATTTTTACTTAAATCTGAAATTTTGAAACAACCCTAAGATAAAATTTGACATTCAGTATTTCTAGGATTTTTTTTTTTGCATCTTACTTGACTGGTCAGATTTAGCCTCTCTCCATTGATAGCCTCATCATACTCTTTTTATATTCACTCTGATTGGACTTAGAGAATTATTCAGCCTTTTATGGAAAATTTGATTACATGAACTTAATTGATCTTAACTCAAGTGACCTATTCTCTTCCAATTCGATAGATTACATTGCGTTACAGCATTAAAAAAATGAAAAGTTAGGATTCATTTTGTGATCTATTGCTTACAAATATATCAATTTAAATTAGGTTTATTTCTAAAATAGTGAAATTTCAAAAATGTTTGTGTGTAAAATGCTATGGAAATTAGGTATTTCTTTGAATTTTTCTAAAGGCTCCATTTCTCTTTGAAGATGTGAATCTAATTTTTAGTACTAGTTCTTACCACATTAAACCCAAGCTATCACCACCACAGTTTTGTTCTTTAGAATTAAAGGCTCCATTTTCTTTTAAAGGGGTGAATCTAATTTTTAGGATTATTTCTTATCACATAAAACCCCAGCTTCCACCATTACAGTTTTGTTCCTTTTCTAACAAAATAACAAATCTACCTGGTTTAATGTACATGGCTTCTGGCCTCCAACCTGAATTTCCTTACCTTGTTCTATTTAGTAATCTACAGCTTTCCCTCTCCTTAAAATTTGACTTAAAACTTATTGTACGAATAAGATTAAACTTTTACACAAAGTAAGTCAATATTTTTTTTGTATTTCATGCACTAATTTTTTGTTTGTTTTTTTTAAATATTTTTTTTCTGTTTGAGTCCAGACTTAGTTCCTTGCTTGTAATCGAGCAGGTTACTATTTTTTTGTACATACTCCAGGGATTTTTGGATCAATTGTCTAATACTATATTAACCTTTTTTTTATTCTTAGGTGTCAATCCCATGGTGCTGTGCTTCCGTGTAAAATTCTATCCCGCAGATCCAATGTCATTACATGAAGAAATAACGAGGTAAGTTGTTTGTTTGTGTTTTATGCCATATCAACCTTTGTAGGTCACTTAATGCCGATATCAATCAATTTTGGTAAACGTTAGTTTTGTACACACTTGTTTTTGAATGACACATTATGCACGATTTAACCCATAGCTGGAGAGAATGTGGGAATTCATACCTTTCCCAAGGGATTTAGTCCAAATATGAACGCAAACAGAATGACTGGGATTCGAATTCGCACACTACGATTTCGAAGTCCGACTCATGCCTTTCAAGAAACATTAAAATAGCCCCACAAGAAAAGAATCACAAACAGACACATCTGGCTTGTCCTTCGTTACACCTTAATTAATTCATAAGAGGACAAATCTGGTGATCTAGGGCAGTGGTTCTCAAAGTGGGATCCATAGACTCCCAGGGGTCCATGGCACTTTGACAGGAGGTCTGCAAAATTTCTTGAAATATTATTCAAGGAAATTTCATGGGTGTTTTTGGAACACTTATTTTTGGATTACAAATTATTTGAATTGTTGCCTTATGTTTTGATATTATCAAGATTGGCAATTAAAGATGAAGTTACACTTACTTCTCAGTTAAGGTATTTATTTACAGCTTTCCATGACTGTTGAGATTATGTAACAGCTTGTACATTTATATAAATATTTTCCTGAGAGGAACCCATGTGAAGGGGTCCTCAGCTTATTTTCTGTAATAAAAGTTGTCCTTGGTTGAAAGTTTGAGTTTTAGTACAACTTCTTGTAGAGAAACACTTTATCTAAAAACTTTTAAATATGTTGTTTGTGTTTTATGGCATATCAAATTTTTTAGGTAATTTAATGCTTAGAACAATCATTTTTGGTAAACTTTTTTTTTTCCACACTTAGTTTTTTTAATAACACAATATACATTATTTAACAACTGGATGGAATGTGGGATTCATACCTTTCAGAAGGGTGTTAGTCCAAATGTGAACGCAAAGAATGCCTGGGATTTGACCTCACGTACTACGATTCCAAAGTTCAACTGCCTATCCACTGGCCTATATATAGTCTTTATTTTTCTTTTGCCAAAGGTCAAATTCAAGGAAAAACATAAAATTAATGAAGGCTTAAAAAAAAAAAGGGATCATCAAAAACTAAAGCCCTCAACTAAAATGTCATGTTAATCAAAGATTTTGTATCTAAAAAGCATTCAAATACTCAGTAATGAATAATTTAAAAGAAAATTTATTCAGATCAGCTACAAATATTTTCATCTGAATGATGAAACAAAAACATCTCATGAAAGACTGCAACAACAGTGATGTGTGGCCAAACTGAAGGAGGAGTGAGTCGTCCTACAGTGGTGGGATTAGAGATATATCACTTTCTGTCTGTGTGTGTGGGTGTGTGTGTGTATAAAGTAGTATCTGTTAAAACAAACAAAAAAAACTATGCATCTGCAAGGTAAATAATGGGCATCACTGGCTGGTTGTTTGGTTGGTTTGACAGATGAATGTTGGTTCAAGTAGCTGACGTTTCACTGGACAAGAAGTATTTCAAGGTTTAAATCCCAGTTGATGGATGCTGCAATTCCAAAACACATTCTGAAGAGGAAGTTGGCTTGGTTGGTTTGTATGACGGCACATCAACCCTTTTCAAGTGGAAGAACGGCCACTCAGTTACCAAAACTGCACAAAATATGCATGATGTGTTTTCCTTTTAGAAATTGTTATTGCTCAAAATGAATAACAACAACAATATTTGATGGGGAAGGGGGCGTTTTCATGGGGTGTAGGCGAAAGAAGGGAGGAGGTTCTTGTCTTTGTTGTAGGTAGATGAATTCCAATAGGAACACTGGGCAGAATGGAAATGGCGATGAAAAAAAAAATGAAATCTCTCAGGAATTGCGTTGGCTGTTATTCCGTTTCTCTTGAACCCAGTTTTGAATTTTTTCCTTTAGTTCCGTTGCTGAAATAGAAATAAAACACAAACACCTTTTAATTTTTTTTAATACACACGTGAAATACTAAAAAAAAAATAAAAAAAAAAATAAAAAAGACACATGACAACAAAAACAAATCAACCTCGCTGCCCAAAATAGTGTAACAAGTATATGTGCATATTGTATGTGGCAAGTAACACTTAATAATTTAATTGAACATTACGGCAACCAAAATTGTGGGCGCGTTTTCGGGAAAATGAAAACATATTGTTCTGTATGACTGAAACAAATATAATTATAACCATTGAATAGTATAATTTATTATGTAAAAATCATGTGAACAATAAGTTTAGACAAGTTGAAATAACCCATTATGAAACTAAAGTGAAACAGCAACACTGGCGACTTTGTTAATATAGAATCTAGATCTATTATCGTTCGCTCAGACACTGGCGCTGAACATAAATATTATGAATGACTCAAATACAAGTCGAAATGCAGAAATATGGATTGTTCCTACTGCAAAAAAACTAGACTTATATTGAAAAATATATGGTAATATGAACAATATGGCCAGTAATAAGCAAACAGTCCAACAATCTTTTTTTTTAAATCAATTAATAGTTACCACATGTTAGTTAGTAATACAGAGGAACCTTATTTATAACTTAATATTGAAAGAGTTAATTCCAATTGAGGTTAGTAATGCATACAATGCTATTTTGGTCAAATTCTCCAACTGAAAAATGGAAACTGATTTTATTTATTCCATCTTTTTAAAGTTCATTTAAAAACTGTAAAAGCTAAGGTATTTGCATTTACCTGGTATAAGTTGTTCCTCTGTAAGAGTTTGTCTATTAAATGGATCAGTTTGGGAATTCAATAAGTGTCTCATAATGATGGGTCGATCCATGATGGTTCCACTGGGTAAAAGAACCGGATCATTCATTAAAGTGTCCATTAATGGATCTGAAAACAAACAAAAGAATTATGAAAATAATATAAACAAATCAAACAACACACAATTCATAAATAATGATTTTAAATGAAAAGTTGTCCTAGGTAACTCTTATACTCAACTTATTTCTGCTGAATAGAATGTCAAGATCTTAGGTTTAATAAGTGTTGACAAAAAATAACGTTTATCAAAAAATAATTGTTCTCAGCATTAAATGACCTAAAATGATTGATCTGCCGTAAAACACAAACAAACAATCCTTGGTTTAAAACAGACTTACACTCAATCAAGTATTTCATTAAGATGTCTCTTATGATAGACATAGATTTTATTTTTTGATTTTGTTACAGGATTCAACCAAGTAATTATTCTTTCAACATTTCTAATGATTGATTGATTTTTAATGGCATATCAATTTCTTCGGTCTGAACACACATATACATACACACATATAGATAGATAGATAGATATAGACACACAGAGAGACAGACCGACAGATAGATAAATGGTGACTGCCAGTTCTTAACAGAAGGTCAACCCTGATGACATGTTGGAAATGTAAGGGATTGTCTGTACAGATAGATAGATACAGTCAGACAGACACATATAGATAGACAAATAGATAGATTCAAAAATGTACATAGAGAAAAGGGATAGGTCACATAAGTTGTTTTTTATTGCGGATTTCTAATTCTAGTTAAATTCAAAATAACAGTAATATGTCTTTTATATCATTAAACTAAATAGGAAAAGCGTCTGAAAAACAAATATTGATTCATTCAGCTTTAGTGTCATAATCAATAAATATATATGTGTGTATGTATATATATATATATATATGCATGTGTGATTATCAGACATAAATTTAGAATGTAATGAATTGTGTTTATTTTCATGCAAATCTCAAAAACATATAATAAATTGATACAAGCTAACTAAGACAAGTTTTTGTTTTAGGTTTACACACAGACACAGATAATATCTTTTTCTGCGAGGATTAATTAAATGCTAACAAGTTTTTTTCATTTAAAAAATAACTTAGCAATACAAACTTGAAATCTTTCTGAACCTCCTGAACATTGCTGTTGAAAAGAAATTATTTTTAATAATGAGTATGAGAGTAACCTTTAAATTCATCAGGTATTTCTCCAAAATCGATTTCCGCACGTTGCTTCTGGGCAACTATTGCTTCCACTTTCTGCTGGAGTTGGCGAAACTGCTCAATATCCCGATCGGTTTTTATACAGGTTTTCTGTAATCTGGATATAGCATCATCAAATAAAACTTTACAATAGGAACGCTGAAAAAAGGGGAAAAAAAATTGTATGCTTTAGTTTGCTGATTAAAACTAAAAAAGAAAAAGGCTTTCATAAATTAAAAAAAAAAAAAAAGAGTAAAAGAGAAACAAAATTCCAACAAAAGTAAACATATTTTTTTAATTTTTTTTTCGGATTATTGTTCTCATCTTACATAGTTGTTTTCCACTACATTTTGGCCGACTTATCTGCCGACCTTTGTCAAGTGAGTAACCGCAACACTGGATAGGAACTCTGAGCCTTATAACCGTATTCCGCCAATTAATCACCCAATGAAGGCCGGCAGATAAGTTGGGCAAAACATTGTGAAAGCAACAACTATGTGAAGACAACAGTCCACAAAAAGAAATTAATAAATAGATAGCTTAACCTTAATTCTCATGGTGTTACCTATGAGTAACACCATAACGCATAGTATTACATGATACAATAATGCACACCATTTGTAAATTCTAAAAAAAACCTATAACTTGTTTATTAAACTTAGCAGGGTTGTAAGTAGTGATGGGACGATTCCTTGGAATTTTTGGGGGGAATCAGAATCGCCTCGTTAAATAAATACCTTAGATTTACGATTCTTTCATTATGATTCTCTTGAATTTTTAATTTAATCGGAATTGTTGATCAACATTTTCCTGGAATCGGGATTGTCCCAACACTAGTTGTAAGGATAGTAAAATATGAACACGTTATAACTCAAGAAGTATTAAGTGAAATTTGTTCATAGTTTCACAATTTTCTTATGATAACATAACTATTTAAAATAAATTATCTGTAAATTAATATGTGAGAATTAAGATTAAGAAGCCTCATCAGAAAGAATTCCCAAAATGTCAATAAAAGTAAAAGTACCTCGTCATTTGCAATGGCCGTAGCAAATTCATCACTTGAGTCTAAGTGCAAGTAAATATCTGTGAGACGGTCAAGTAACTTTTTGGGTTCCCAACCGTATTTGTCAGGATTTTTAACCTTTAAGTTTTTGCATTTTGAGCCACAAAGTTGCTGAAGGTTAAAGTTCAACATTGCTGCAAGTCTATCAGCTAATTCCTGAAAAATATGAAAAATAACAAAAAAAAGTGATTATTATCTTTTTCTTATTCTTTCAATAAAAAAATCTGTTTTTAATTACATTTACTTTTAAGCAATTTTATGTTTGAAATAATTGTTAGGAGTTGCCTTTTACAAAACCTTTTAACATTTCTTCAAATGTTCTAAATCCTTCTACATTAATTTGTTTTTGTTTTTTTTTTCATTTGAATATTCTGTTTTTAACTTGAATTCATTATAATTTTTTCATTATTTATAAACAAATTTGTAATATTATGATTATAAGAAAATTACCAATTGAACTCTTGAAATAAACCCAGTTTCATTTTGTTAATTCTTTGAGAGTATGGAACAATTTTTGATGAGGTTTTAGATATCTCTTGAAGTAACAAAGAAATTCATAGAAATCAAGTTTTGTTCAGTTTCCAAATGATCAAAATAGAACTTCATGTTTTTGTATCAAATTCAAAGAAATGGGTTTACAAAATAAGAATCTCAAATACAAACTTACAGGAGTGAGAAATGGGCCGATAATTTGTTCAGTGAGATAATGGAACATTTCAACAGTTTCTGTTGCTAAAGTGAGGTAGGATTTGCATTGTCGTTCATCCATAGAAAGCTGCCGTTGACGAGATTGCTGTTCTTCCTTTAATAGAAATGAAAAGATGAAACAGATAGCTTTTTAAAATTGACTCAAAATCTTAAATCCTTTTGAACTTTGAACTGAGAATAAAATATATTTTATACTAGAGAGCAGCAAAAGTGGAGCAGTTGGCAGCAAAGGTGGAGCAGTGTTAAAAGCCTGGACTCTAGAATTGTATTAAACGAGTTCAAATCCCAGTCAAAACCATTATATTCACTTTCAGCAAGCCTTGGACAGATGAGGTTCGGTAACTCATGTGAGTAACTCATCTAGGTGTAACGGTAACTTTGATTTCAAAAACCCGGGTAGATGAAACCCATCAACTCAATGAGAGTAACTAGTCTAGGTGAAAAGCAACTTTGATTATAAAAAGCCTGGGAATATGATGAACAGGTAAAACTGGCCTAGTGCCTAACTTGGTTTGGTACTCCAAGTATACAGTGGTACGTCGGTTCTCGAACTTAACCCGTTTAGGAATAGTTTAAAAAGCAATTTGTTCAAAATCCGATTCCATTAAGGAATAATGGAAACAGTTTTAATTCATTCCAAACCAGCCCAAAACTCCATTCCTAACCCTTATTATCATGGAACATGCCTATAATTTTGGTATATATTATGATCAAATAAATCAACATCAACATTATAAATAGAAATTATAATAAAATTATAATGAAAGAGAATAGTCTTTTCTCTGCGCATCTCTCATCATATATTTTACGCGTTTCATCTCCTGGGACCAATATGAAATCCCAATTTCATTCCAAAACCAATGCAAAAATTTCTCATTTTTTTTGTTCAAATAGCGATTTGTACAAAACCCGAGAAATTCCACTATATATTATATTTGATACTAGAAAAATAAAATGAAAAAAGCAGCAAAATCTAAGACTTACCCTTGTTAATGTAACCCATACATCCGTATCTTGAAGTTCTTGCATTTCATGAATTCGTTTCAAGCAATCGAGGCTCTCATCAAGCAGGAATGTTGTGTCATTCATAAGCATATTAACAAATTTTACAAATTGTTTACCTTTCCTGAAGAAAAAAAGAAAGAAAATTACAGTATATAATCATTAGGGCTGTGATAATATGTTTTTATTGAAGGATATTTTTGTTACAGAGTTGACTATTTTGCGAATTTACTATTTCTTTTCATTCTGTAGTTATTAGTAATAACTACAGAATTAAAACAAATGATAAAATAACAAAATAGTCAAGTACGGAGTAGAGCTATGACAAGAATATTCTTTGATAAAAGAATATTGTCATAGCCCTTATAGGAGTCTTTCATTACAATTCTCTTGAATTTTTAAGTTAATTGTTAATCAGAATCGTTAATCAACATTTTCCTGGAATCGGAATTGGACAAAATTTAGGAATCGTTCCAACACTACAAAATATTTTTTCAGAACTTTATTAAATTTTCACGAAAATAGATTTTCACTTATTTTAAAATGAATATTGTTCAAGAATGCTTTGATGATACTTAAAAAATGTGAAACTTAAAAAAATTGATAATTTAAAAAAACAGAGTAGAATAATTGAAAACCTTTTTAAAAAATTGGTAAAAACAAGGAAAAAATTAAAACAAACCTAAAAACAAAAATCCCTAAAGAGGTGCGTAATTTAGAAATAATCCTGTGATCAAATTGTAATCGGTGATAACCCCAATACATTTCTTGTTTAGCTGCTAGCGGGTTTGAGAGTACAATATCCTACCTATCTGCAGTACTGCCTAAAATTCTTTTAAAATGCAAGAAATTTTTATTTCATCTAAAATTTTATCTGTAGCTTGAAATAAGAGAGAAAGTTTACCATCTTCATGCACAACTAAATTTTATAATTTAAAAGATTAAATTTATAAAATTTTAACTATTTAACAAAATAAACTACTTATTAAAAATTTAGAACTTAAAAGAAACAAATTGTTTATGCCTACCAAAAATTATTAACAATTTTAATAATGAACATTTGAAATTTTAACTTTATGATTTTTTTTGCATCCATTATTCATTCTTAAAACTCCAAATAAAGAAAGTAAAATGTGTTTCAAATATCTTAATTGGCATATTTACTGTAAAATTATACAAAGTTTTTAAAATGAAAAGAAAATTCTCTAAAAAGAAAATGTACTTACTGGGCTTCTTCTATAATTTTTTTCTGGTGGGATGGAATGCCCCACATTGTTTTAAAGATAATGCTGATATTGTAACGTATTGTAAACTTATCATAAAATTCACTGCTAGCTCCAGTAGTTTCAATGTCTATGAATATAAAGAAAATTTTAAAAAAAATGATTTAATTAAAACATTTTATAACATTGGTATAAGTGAATAATTTTAAAAATTTGAACAAATCATTTATGACTTAGAAAAATATATCGCAGGAGAATTTTATACATAAATCATATCTAATTTTACTTAAGTCCTCTATTATTACAATTAATATTCATGTTACTAAAAATAATACTTCTAATCATGTTGTATTTTTATTGAATATCTAAAAGACATTTTGTGTCAATTTATTTCATTTATAAGCTTCTATAATATAATATCAACTGACTTTACAGTCTTGATTTCAGTTAGTAACTTCATAATCAACATGTACTTTTTTTTATTTAATGCACATGTATTTTATAAAATACAAAAATATTTGCTTTAAGAAAACACTTAAAATTTTTTAACTGGCAAAATGCATTTTTTATATATAAAAAGAAATAAATATTTATTTGAACCCAAACCATAATATATCTAAGATACAAAATAGATTTGAACCAAAATCATAATATATATTTAAGAGACAAAATATATGCAAGTTGAAGACATTTTCTATGCAAAATAGAAACTAACAGAAAAGTATAAATTACTTTTAATTAGATGCAAATTTAAATTTTCCTTACCTGTGTAAAACTGCATTAAAGCAGGAACCATATAATTGAGAGCTAGAGGGTGGCCAAGCATCATTTCACTTAATTTGGCAGTTCGAGGTTGAAAGTTTGGACTAATGACAAACAAAACTTCAACAAGTTTGGCCACTAGATAAGGATTATTAAAGTAATTAGGACTGCATACAAATACAATCAGCATCCGTACCAATTGGTTGATACTTGGTTCACTGCCTAAAACCTCACATTTGTATCTGTGAAAACAAACATTTACATAATAGGATAAGAAATCTAGATGGAACAACTAGATCACAATAAAATTCATTATAAAATACAGGGTGGTGCAAGTCATGCATCTGTAATTAATTTTCTTTTTGTTTAATCCTTTCATTTTAATTTTAATTGAAAGGATTAAACAAAAAGAAAAGTCAAACCAATATGTGAGTTTTGCGCCACCCTGTATTTGCAACTTTTAACAAAAAACATTTTCCATTTTATATTTAATAACTATATACCGTATTTACCCCGTATATAAGCAGAGTGAGTATTTAAAAATTTTTTTTTTAAACCTCAAACATGTCTGGTGTAAAAAGGAAAAGAATGTCTTATCCTTCAGCTTGTAGACTAATTATATTTAGGGACTAGCTTTGATGAAATAGTCGGATTACAGTATCTGAGAGTCATAATTTGGGAGCCGAAATTTTGAGGTTGGGGAAATATGGTAAGTCCACATTTTACAATACATTCCTCTAAAACCTATTGTAAAGTGAAATTCATATAAACCAAACTCATTTGTACATGGATCAGATAGAAATACATTCCAGCTCAGCTTGTCCAGTTAGTTTACTTTTTTTCGATTGAACAAACAAATTAAACAAGAATACTGTTTTACTTCCCTTCTTTGATGTTAATTGGTTATTAATTTCCTTCAGATAAGTAATTTCTTTCAATTTTCATATTTTATTCTTTAAACTTTCAATTGCGCGTTTATCAAAGTAGGTAAATATTTTGAATTTTTAACAACTTTTGTCAAAAACGAGCATAGAATAGATTTTAGTATTTTAATATCTCATTCTACTTTTTATAAAGGATGAATTGATTAACACTTAAACAAGAAAAATATTTTACTTACTGTAAAACAAAAAGGAGGAAATCTGCAATATCTTCCAAATAAAACTCTGGAAGAGCTGCGAAAGCCATATTTGTGACTTGGGGAAGAGGTAAAGTAGAGCTAAAAAAAAAAAAATAAATAAAATTATCAAAATCAATTTTCAGACTTGTTTAATAGGATTTCAATTTTAAAAAGAGGAATATTCTTGATTTAATTGGTTTTTATTTTCAAAGTGAAACTTTTTTTTTTTTTTTTACAGCATATCAACCTTTTTAGGTTATTTAATGCCAAGAACAATCATTTGATAACATTCTTTTTGCCCACAGGTAGTTTTTTTAATAATGCAATATGCATGATTTAGTCCATAACTAGAGAGAATGTTTGAACTATAAACATAATATGAACATAACGGAACAACTGGGATTAAAACTCAAGAATTATGATTCCGAAGTTTGGCTGTCTATCCACTGTCCCAAGTGGACTTCCCAGTGTAACATGTTTTAGTAATAACCAAACTGTCTTTCTAAGATAAATTATTGGATGAAAAAAGTCAATGAAAGACCCACCCTTGATGTTTGGGATCAGCTAACTTTAATAAATAATCAGCAACTAAACCATAAAACTGCAAACATCTACGTAGAAGAGATTCGTCTAATAAACCAGCATTTGAACACAGTTTGCTTGTTTGTAATCGCTGAAAAAATAAGATAAACAAAAAAACAGATTAATAAAATGATAAATAAAAAAACAGATTAATAAAATGATAAAGAAAACTTTCAAAAAGAAAAAAAAATAGATAGAGAAAAATAGATGCAAGAAAACTTTAATGAAAAAGAAGCTATATAATTTGTATGATATCTAGAATTTGTTTTCAGACTAAATTTTCCAAGCACAAAGAAGATTATAAAGCAAGATGGAACAAAGTTAAAAGTAATAATAGCTGTTCAAGAATCCAAATCATTTCTGAGGGTTTTTTAATAACCGTAACAGACCAGTTGCTCCTGTGGCAAAGTCTTACTGTTGCATAGCACTGTTCCCAGTTCTGTGGATATGTGGCATAACGGAGCAAAGTGAAGAAAGAAAATAGGAGGGAAACCAGCGTTTGCAAGGAAGTTGAAGGATGTGGTTAATGGTTGGGCAATAGGACATGTCCCAGAGAATAGATTATGTTTATAGTGAAAGTCTATCCAACTGTTTTAGGGATAGATTTAGTGTAGTTATGTAAGAAAATAATTTAGTTAATGTAATAATAATAATAATAATATATATATATATATATATATACACACACACATTGGTTTGGTGTGGTGACTGCACAGGCCAGAAACTGCCAGTCACCAAAGGCCATTGACTGTATCTATGCTTATCTACTACGCACGCTCTATCAGTGATATTGAGTACTTTTAACTATAAATAAAGACAAATTTCTCTCTCTCTCTCTATATATATATATATATATATATATATATATACACACACACTTGGATAGGTGTATTTCTTTTGCATATTCACTGTACATGTGATAGAAAGAAAGAAAAGATTACTTTAACTTGAGCTTTCCACTTTTTTAAAGATTCCCGATTTCTTGAAGCAACAAGTGTGTCTTTCCACTGATTTTCCGTACTTTCCAGCTCTTCAATGACCCGAAGTAAATTTCTGATGATGACAAGACGGCGCTGATATTTTCTTGAAATGGGCAGGATAGAAATATGGTGGCAATGTAGAGTTAGGAAGAAACACTCTGTAGAAAACTTAGGATCTTGCCAGCTTTCTGTTTTATCTGATTAAAAAAACAAAACAAAAAAAAACAGCCATTAATTAAACCAGTGAAATGATTTCAAAATTTGTTAATGGAAATTTAAAATGAAAGCAAAACATAACTCATTACAAAAGTTGATAGATATTTTACTTTTTATAAATTTCAAGTTCTTAATGTCTAATGATTAAAAATTACCAATATTCTATATTATTGCAGGGCTCTACGTTGCAGGAGATTTTTGCTAGTGGCAACTAAATATAATAAAACACTTATCTTTTGGCGGCTGATTTTTTCACCGACCATCTTCCAAGTACTAAGTGAGAAATCTCTTCAGCCTTTATTTTTCTTTTAATTAAACGAGCAAAGTCAAATTATTTAACCAATAAAAAGTTTAATAGAATAGAAAATAGAACAATATACTCTAAATTTTTTTAACAAGGCTGTTCAAAAAAAATATCTGAAGAAATTTAACAATTTTTTATACTACACAGAAGAAAAAGGACTCCCAATTGAAATCGATTATACTTTCTTAAACTGTAACTAAGTTCTAAATTATTGGTTTATTCATAACATTAGAGTGAAATAACATTTAATGGGTTTGGCTAGTAACTTTTCCATTTGGCTAGTAAAAGAAAATATTTAGTTATCAAATGTCAACTAAAATTAAATTTGTCAGTAGAGTCCTGTATTGTATCAATATAGAATTTTAGTGGTCACTAATTGCCATAAAATCCTAAAACCAATCAAAACACTGTAACTTGAATCAACTAAAATGATAAAAAAATCCTCTGAATAAATTGGTCAATCCTTTATTCAGACAACGATTTCAAAATGAAATACAGATACAGTCATTTGGTAATTAAACTGAATTTCAAATGTAAAAATCATAGCATATATCTTCAAAAGATGTTACTTCAAAAGTTCCAAAACAAAATATTGAAATTTTAGGAAAAAAATTAATTTTGTAAAACAAACTTAAATCTAAATAATCAATAAAAATAAAATACTTACTAAGTTTTTCTAACCAATCTTCACTTTCTTGTGAGGTGCATTTAATTTTAGATTCAGATTTAATCTCAACTCGACAATTTGGATGATATGGATATAATACATCGACCTAGAATTAAAAAATATTTTCAATCATTACCCAATTAATGTAGGTCACTATCTAGAATTATCTATGTTCACTTCAAATACAAATAGATACAATCAAAACAAACACTTAGAGAATTATCCTTGGAATAAAATTGACAAATAATCTTTAAAAACTGACTTGTTCCCTACATGACAAATATCTTCATATTTTATGTTGCAAAAATGAAGACTGGATTGTATGATATTTTAATTGAGTTGGTTGTTTTATAGCATATCAACATCAACTCTTTTTAAATAATTTGACGCTAAATAAAGTTATGTTAGAAAAATAAAGATATTTTAAGAAAAAAAAATTAAAGAATTAAATTGAATAATTATTTATGAATTCTTTGAGATGAGGCTTCTTAATCTAATTTTATTCATTTCTTTTGCACTGTTGTACTATGAAAGATGAGTACAACATTCCACAAAAGAAATTAATAAAAATAGATTAAATTGAATAATTGTTTAAAACAAAATCTATATATAAAGTAGTAGCGTCCGTGTGTGTGTGTTTCTGTGTGTACAACTCTCCTACAGCCCAAACCAGTGGACTGATCATGACCAAACTTGGCATGATGGTGGTCTCCAACCAATAGATGGTATACACCATTTTACAAGGATAAAGGTTATCAAGGTCATGGCCTATCAAGGTCAAAGCCTATGAATGTAAACTCACCTACAGCCCAAACCAGTGGACCGATCATGACCAAACATGGCATGAAAATGTTCTTCAACTTAGGGATGATGCACACCAATTTTCAAGGTCAAAGGTCATAGCCTATGTATATATACTCTCCTACACCCCAAACTACTGGATCAATCATGAGCAAACCTGGCATGATCATGGTTCACCGCTCATGAATTGTGCACAGCATTTTTCAAGGTCAAAGGTCAATCGTGTGTGTGTGTGTATATATATATATATATATATATATATATATATATATATATATTCTTCTACAGCCCAA
>JAYKTE010557111.1:0-18444 GCA_036873565.1 Xipholeptos notoides | reverse complement strand
AAGCATATATTCAACCACTACCGTGGTTGAATGATATATATATATATATATATCTTTACTTTTTGTATTTCTATTCATATTTTTTACTTTTGTTCTCATCTTTATAGTTGTTTTTCACCACATTTCAGCAACTAATCCTCTGGCCTTCTTTATGTGTATTAATCATGTCATGGGTAGGAATGTTGAGTATTGGAAATATATTCCCAATAATTATTGCCTTTAGGTAATATTGAAACACCCATCTTCAGACAATGCTCATCTAGAACTGTAGAGACAATGCCTGTGTCCGCTGTGACACAGGCACTAAGGGGCAATCATGGTTGGATTTTTGTAACTAATAAATCTACTTTAATCTGGTCTTATTGTTGGGTCTGTACTGATTGGTAATGGTCTATTTTAAAAAAAATTCTTAATTTCCTAAAATCTAACCATGATTGCCCTGATCTATACTATGAATAATCCAAATTATTGTGTCAATTCAGAAAAAAACCATACTTATCATAAAAGTAGCTTCTGAAGTCTATCTAAAGTTTGTAATTAAGAAAAAAAATGTCCTTTTTTCCCCAAAATTACAAATTTCAGAAGCTTCAGTGGTCGGTTACAAAACATAATAACTTCAACAGCAATAGCTGACACTTTAATGAATGAAATCTATCAGTGGTCTTTCAGGTTTATAAGATTCATCCAAAAGTAGGGTACAACACTACACATAATTTGGCAGGCTCACCCTGAAACAGTTAGGCATGACTTTCAATCATATAACAATAACGATTTATTAGGAGTAGTTGAAACAGTAACACTAGTAAGTGCCTTTAGTTCTCTATTTGCTCTATTTTAATGCAATTTGGCAATAATCAAATGTTTTCATCAATTGTCTCATCAGAACTATTGTTTAGATAAATTTGTTTTCCTTAACATTGTATTTCTGCCAAATTCATCAATGTTGGCCTTGAATCACCTTTGGAGAATTAAAATGTAATTATACAATTCATATTAACATTCAATTGAATTAATATCTGAAAATATTATGATAGAGTACTCAATAATACTTTCTGATTCAATGCATGTGGTGGGTTAGGGTTATTGTTCTTGGATAGGATTTATTTCTGTACTAAAATTATTTTTAATATAGTGAGTGCTTTAATTGATTCAATTTTTGTTTACTTATTCCCATACTATATCTGTTCATTCATTTTTAGAATATTTTGTAATTATTTTAGTAAAATTAAGTTTTTACCTTTATAACCCCACTCAAAGTAAACTGTTTAGGTATTAACAAGGATGCATGGTTTAGATTGTTTTAAACTATGTTGGTTTGTTTTTCTGCTGTATTACGTAGTTGTAAATGTTTTTGTTCACTATTTATTGCATGACCAAATGGTTAATGTAAATTCCTTATTAAAATGAAAGTTAGGTTGAATTTGCATAATGACAGATTTGTAACAAAGAATATCATTTTTTTTAAGGTTTCCCTTTTTTATAGAACAGGGTTCTTTTTTTAAGTTCTTTTTTAACTTGTACCTTGAAATGACATCATTTGATTTTTTTTCAAACAAAGCTAAACATCCACTTGCCAATTTATAGGCCCAACATAGCCTTTTGTCTGCTGATTTTTAACTCCATTACCTTCTGTATTGTTTTAAATAGCCCATGACTGCCGCAAACTGCTAAGTCACATACTTTTACTATACAGGGGCAAGTAAATAGTTGCATATTATCCATGTAACTAAGTATGAAGTAAAACTAACTCAATCTCAATGAATAATTAATACAAATTTCTATTCATCTTCCTGCATTTATAAGTCTCAAAACGTTTTCCATCAATTAAATCATAATATTTATGCAATGCTTTCTATTTCTAACAAAAGGTGGTCAAAGCAATAATGGTAATATTCAATTTGCAGTTGTTAGTTTGACAACTGAAGGCTGTTACACATACAGTGTTTAAAGGTGACTGAGTGTATTGAACTGGAGTTAGTGTCATCAACAACGAGAAGGTATATTATAAGAAAGCTTTTAATCAGTCTTCTCCCTGGTAGGAATGGATTAATATGCTAAAAAAACATGAGCACCTGGTTATTTATAAAATAAAAAATATCTTTATTTAAGTTATTCAGAGTTTTCTATGATCTTCATTGAAAAATCTAAAATTAGTTAAATATCAAAAAAAAATGTAATCAAATTTTTAACTTCAAAAGAATTTTTGTTCCCCATCCTCGACTCTAATAAAATCATACCAAATATTTTCAGCTAAAAGGAAAGAAATAGAAATTCAGACAACTAAATGAACAATACATTATAAGAAATGTATATATATTTAAAAAAAATATTGAATTAAATAATATTTCTGTAAAAACGCGGCCGACTTGGCCCAAAAATGCAGGAATTAACAACGCCACAACGCCCGGGTGTTATAAACAGAAAACAATGTATTCAACGAACAAACATGGAAAAAGCAATTACATACAGTTAACGTAAAAAGTTCAAATAGAGCTCCCGGCTCCCGTACACAAAATAAACCACCTGCGTCTGCGTACTACATCTTCTCTGACGTGACTCCACCCGTCACGCGCCCAACATGGGGCCCTCTCGTCTTACAACGACCCAACCGGTCCACTGGACTGGACTGGACCAAACCAAACATAGAATATATGCATTCAATATGAAAGTAATAAGAAAATAAAGTCTAACAAGTATAAAGAATATAAGAAAGTACATTGTGTTCCAGCTAAATAAAATTATTTATGTTGGCATTTAAATGTTTCAGTTCAATTTGAATATCATAGTTAACTTGAAGAAGGATGTGCAGAAAAATAATTCTAAAAACAAAATAAATTACAAGAAATATCGTGATTTCAAAGTTTACAAAATAGGGAATATAAAGAGGAAATAGTTTAGTCTAAATGTTATTATTTATTAAAATTAGCTATTTGTTTATTCTAAGTTGGCTGGAATATAGTTATTCAGGGTTGCTTTACATAAGAAAGGAGAAAGATTAAACAGGTGATGGGGAACAATATACATATGCAATACTCACATACTAAAACATTATTTAAGCCATGATACAACATATTCTTCCTAGAACTTTAGGAAGTACAAGTTATTTAAACCCATTTAAAATGATAATTATGTCACAAAACGTCAGCTTATGTCTCCATAAATTCCCAAACTTCTGTAATTTGAAAAGTCATTTCAAACAAATAATTCAGAAAACTGCATGTTTTTCATTTTTTTTTCTGTATGTGTACCCACATTTTGCCGTTTCAGATTATAGAATCAAAATCATTGCTGAATATTCAAGTTGTGAGTAAAAGCAAGAACAATGTCTATCTTTGTTGCTGGGACACTCTTTTCTATTCACTTTTAGCTCACCTCTAACCACTTACACCTGTAACAACAATTCCAACCGAAATTCCAACCTTGACAAAAAGCAACCATGTCACAAGTTTAGCACTCACATTTTGTTTAAATAAAATATTTAATTTTCTTTTCCTGGTTATGTTCCAAGAAGTAGCTGTCAAATGATATTGATTACCTTACAAGGAATGAGTGCCAAATTAGTCACACACACTCCATAAAATTTGCATTTTCTTGAAATCAATGAATCAATAACATATTACTTTATGAACTATAAATTAGAAAGTTGCTGCTTTAAAACAAACATTTAGTAAAACTTTTATTTCTGATTTGATCTAAATTTAAAACTTCTGTTACATTTATATTACGAGATCATTATTATGAGTTAATAATTTGCTACTTAGTCTTGTTTACATCCTCATACTATCCTCTGAAGACTAAGTAGCAAATTATAAACTCATAGTAATGGGTGCTAAATACTGATATATATTTTTTAGTATGAACTTATCGTCTATAAAAACCACGTTTATCTTTTTAAAATCTCTGGGTTTTTATCTGTATTATTCTAGAATAATTTATGTGTATGCTTCCTAACAGTTTTCATCAATGGGAAATTGGCATTGAATCGATCTTTATTTTTCTTAATTTGCTATTCATGTCTTTGTACTAATCTGGTGAAAAGGACCATTAAGATCAATGAAACTGGCATGTTTTCAAAATATTAGCTATAAAAATATCAAGTAGGGTTAGGGTAACTGTTTATTTTACTTCTTTCTTATTTCTTAAACTTTTTTCAAAAATTTAATATAATTTTGATATACATGATTTTTTTCTTATTTTTCTATATAAAAAGAATTTCTAATGTTTTGACTTCTGGCTCTGTATTTATCCATATCTGTATCTATATTTATTCAGTGTGTGAACCAGAAAAATTAACAATAGGAAAATGTTTTGAATTTTAATATTAATATAATTTAAAATATCAAGTTATATCCATCACATATAAACATATATGACTATAAAAGGAAATAGAAATGTATACTAATAAAAAAACAAACAAACAAAAAACCCCGAAGAATTGTAATAATAACCTATGTCAGATGAAAATGTAGCATTTAAAAATAAAAGTTTAAAATCAAATTCCAATAATCTAAAATCAAACCAGAGTCCAATATTTTGATCATGCAACTGTTATACTTCTGAAGAAGTGATTTCTATCCAATATAAAAGATTACTTTATTTTGTTAAGTGTTCCACATCTGTATTGTTTTCCATGATCTTATAAAAAACCCTAAGTTACTAATGAACAGCATAGCACAATTATTAATCTAAATCTGCTTTTTCATATCAACATGCATATAATTAATGTGCAAACTCCTGTAAATCCCATGCTTTATTCATATAACACATTGCACAATTGTAATCTGTATTTACAAGACTTAATGTTAAAATGAGTGGCACCGGAATTTACAATTATTTATATAAAAAGATGATCCATTGAAATGAAAGTTCTTTTTTCTATAATCTTCTCTCCCAAAACAATTGATTTTACTATTAAGATTTAAGTTTATTCAATTCATAAGGACAATAAATAGATTTGAACTACTGTAGAATCTATGAATTATCAACTTATAGAATAAATTTTCCTCTTGAATTTTTTTTACAGGTATGTTTTTCAAATTGACAATCTCTAAAATTGATAACTTTGTGAATTGGTGCATTTGAACATAACTTTTCTTGATTATGTAATCACTATTAATTTTGTTGCAAGATAATGATATAACAAATCTAATAAATTTGATGCAACATTGATTTTTTAAATTCATTATTGAACCTGTTCATTTATGATTAAGTATCTAAACACTTATGTATAGTCAAAAGTTCTCATAAAGCAATTTAAAAAGTAGATGAGGATTTGTATGTTAGAAATGATATGTTTTATGGTTCAAAAGTGATAATTCATAGTTTATTTTGTGGTCTCAAACCGAAAATATAAAATAGTTTTGCATTTTATAAAAACTTGAAAATAGCATTGATTTTCACAACAAGAAATGATCATGCTTAAACTTTTTTAATTGAAAGTGGAATATATTTATTTCTTCTGAATTTATACTTATCTGTTCTGTTTTATTTATGTAATTGAACACATTTAAACATTTATTTAATCACTTGGTAACAAAAGAATCCAGTCTTTACTACTTTCATGGTTAAGATATAGACTATTAACATATTCTTATTAATAACATTTTAAAAAAGTTGGTAGGGATTTTAATAAGAGCTTAGAAATTTTATAATGGAAACATATATATGATTTTGAAAAGGCTTTTCTTTTAAAAAGCTCTGTATTTTATCTATTAAAAAATATTAAATATTTATGATTTTAGTTGATCTATATTTTATTCACATTTTATCAATAAATAACTAATCAGAATATAAATTAATAAGTCATTAATAGAAATATTAAAAAATTCTATTGAAAATTTTAATAACAATTAGAATTAAAAGTTGCTATTCTTTGAACTACAATATTTAGAAACTATAGTTTAAACATTGAACATATAAAAATTCAATGGATATCTTAGTAATATATATTTATTAGCTATCTTTGAATGAAAAATTTCAGAATGAAATGTTAATACCTTTCAAAGTTATGAATATCTGAAACTTAGTTTGATATAACTTTTATAAAGAACATTTATTGCAATGTTAGATCTCTCATGACATGTCTGTCATTGTTTTCTTTTTGTCAGGGTTTGGTGGATACTGGAGAGAATATGCACTATAGTAGCGTAGATCCCATCTCTGAAAATCGTACTAAAGGTGTAGATATTGAAACTCAAGAGGAAACTGATGAGGAGATACCAGCCACTGTAGGGTCTCGAAGGAATAGCCGCCACTCTGAGAAAAGATCAGTTATTGCTTCTATTCTTGTTTATATCATGAATCAAAGTTATATTCTTGCTCTCATTGCAATGATGGTAAGTATTTCAATACTTTAGATGTTCTTTTGACACTGATTGAATAATTGATTAGAAAAGGTTTCATTTGTATAAAGTTTAATAAAGTATATATGAGTCTGGTCAGATTTATCATGTGGAATTTAGTTTCCTTTTATAAATCATGATGTGACCAGTTTGTCATATTATTTAAATTCGTATCTCAGAATTGTCCAGAACTGGCCAAGTATCACTGAATGAGACGAGAGTTTTGTAACTTACATATTGCATCTATCTATGTTATGGTCATGGATGATTATCTTTCTTCATTCCTTAACATTTCCTTGTCTTGCCTAATTGTATTATTTACAATAAGTATATACTTGCTGGACCCATGTAAATGACATGGTATAGTTAGTTAGAATAAAAATAAAACAATGATGGCTTACTGGACCCATGGAAATAAGGTGGTAAGAGAAGATTTAAAAACTGTTTGAAGCAATGGCAAAAATACCTACCTACTTATGTGTGATTTTATGATTGTTTTAGAAATAAAATGATTTATTTTCTATCATTGCTAATAACTTTTATAATGTCTCTAGAACCTTAGAATACATTCATTTGAGATCATAGTTGATTTATTATATTCACTTTTCGTTTAAAACTTTTGGTTTGAAATGAATTTATTTTGAAGTTCTTAAAGTAAAGATTGGCATATTGACAAAGTGTAATATATTAAAATCTACATGTTTTCAGTCATTTAAAATCATAGAAAAATATTTAAAAATAGATTTTTGTGTTGATTAAATTAGTTAAAACTACTATAACAGAATATTCTAGAAAATCACAGGACTGCTTAAATTTATAGTTTTGCAAAAATGGATTTTAATTTTCTAATTTTATGACTTATAAAACCAAATTACAAAATAATATAGGTACTTCTGCAGAAAATGACATTGAATATTTTCAAAACAAATAAAACAATTTTAGATTTAATGATCTGGAATTTTGTAGTGAACTTACCATTTTTTATTTTTCTCATTTTTTTTCATTTGCCTATTAAAATGATTTAAGTATCTAAATTAATGCATGCTTCCAATGTTCCTAATACTGTTTTTTTTAAATTTAGAAAATGGAGATATTTTCTGATATTCTGAAGCAAATACCATAAGATATTTAACTGATTTAATTGATATGTAAAAAGAATCATAAATGCAATCACTTAAATGGTAGAATTGTTTTACTTAAAAAAAAATCTATTTGATTTCTCAAAATATTCAGTGAGATAATATTATTCCTTGTGTTTGAATTATTTTTATAGGCTTGGAGCATTACATTTCATAGTTGGCTTACATTTGTGCTGCTTCTGGGTGCTTGTATTATTTGGATGATCCCCAAATCTAGACGAGCCTGCCTTGTTGTCTCACCTGTACTTGTTCTCTATGCGGAAGCCTTACTTATTATACAATATATTTATGGTTTGAAACTTAATGATGATGAACTGCCAACAAAAATCCATGGAATCAAAATGGCTGAAATAGGTCTTATTAAATTTGAAACTCCTTTTGGTGCTCTGGCTCTACAGGTAAGACGTTAGTTTTATCTTTTTTTTTTAAATCACAGTTGATTCCTCTATATTTGGCTTGGGATACTTTGGCCATTGTTACACTTGTGATAGTTTTATGAATCAATCTATTTAAAGTCGATTTTGAATTTTGTACCTTTCTGTTTATACATATTTATACAAAATTAAATTGTATAAAGATTCAAGTAGAAATTGACTAAAAATTTCACTTACTAAGAATCTTTGTCACACACATTGAATGCTATACCAACATTTTTAATGTTGCTTGAAGTTTTATCTTTTAATAAAAATTGTTTAACCAGTACAAGATATAGTTGCTAACAAGTGTTGTAACCATGAACTGTTTCCGTATTAAATCTAACCTGGAATTAAGACTATGGATGTGGCTAAGTGTGAAAAAAAGTAGACTTTTTGGTCTTCAGAAATATTTTTGGGGAGAGATTGATAATATTTTTGTTTATCCAGATTTTTTAGTGGAAGGCATAATTGTGATACCAAAAGATCTGTAGAAGGATTGGGGATAAGCAGAAATATTATCACTCTTCCCCCAAAATACTACTGAAAACCCAAAGGCTATTTTTTGCCACATGAATATGTGTCTGCATGCATATGTGTATGTGTAGGTACACACATTTAGACTAATGCAAAGAATAAACCTTTCATAAATTACTAAATTATTTTTGTACCTTCTCAATAAATTGTATATCAATTTTTTTCAGAGCCTCTATACATTGGTGTTCCTATTAACCCTGCGACAATATATGAGAGAGAGAAGACTTAAAATAGAAGCTTCTATTCAAGGTTATTCCACAGAACGCCTGGATACGGGTAGCACCTCCATCACCCCCGCGTTTTCTGAGACGCTGTGTATGTGACCAACATCAGTGAATTAGCTGTTGTCCAAAAATGCTTTTGTGTTGATTCTTTTTTTTTTCCAACAAGCCAAGCACTGTTTATTTATTTACTTAGCTGTCACCTTAGTGCTTTAAAACAAATACTATCCTCTTTATGGGGATTGCACGCTTAAACTAGACACTATTTTTAGTCTTTATTTATAGATCATGTTGAGTTAAGTTTTCTGTCTTAATCTTTGTTTTTTGTTTATCAATTTATTTTTGCTCAAACACTTGCTTCACTTAAGCCCCTTTTAATTTACTTGCTATCGAAATACAACACTTCATAAATGGTTAGTTTTCCAAATTATCACATGTCTTCAGTTCCCTCCCCGATTCTTGAAAGTTGTTTTTTGGAATCCTTGGGATGAGACTTGATAATTAGTGTTTTGAGTTTTTGGTCTGTTGTCTTTATCTTCATTTTTATCTTCTCAATGTTTTGACTGATGTATCTGATAATTATCGGAAAGCAAGGATTTTAATCTTATGCAAAGGTAATATAATCTAAGAATTCATTGACTTAACTTTTATACTTTGTCATGGTTAATGGAATAAGAATGATTTATTCCTGTGGATTTAATAAAGGGTTAAGTTCAAAGTATTCTGAAGGTTCCCAATTAAGAAATGGAGATTCCTGTGTTCAGTTTCAATCACCTGAAGTAGACCAGTTGGTACCTCAAGCGAAATGTGAGGAATACAAAGATGAGTACGACAGTCAGAAAACTTGAAATGCAAGTTGTACAAAATTCAAATCCCTACATTCTACTTTTGATTTTATCATCTTTATTTTTTTGTGCCTTTCTTTTTAATAGTTTTTATTGCATTTATGCTTCAGATTTTCTTTTTCTTGTTACATTTATTATTCTGAATTTTTAATTTCTGTGCTAACATATATGCATGTACATGTATATATATATTTGTTTCTACACTTCTTTTCATTTCATATGATAGCATGCTCTTATATTTTTTGAACTTGATTGTAAAAATGCCATCAGGTTTGTTTAATCCCTAGGTGTTTAATCAGTAATTCATGTTGTATGGACATTGCTTTTGGACTGTAAACATGCAACTTATTCGACTTATTTGGTATATCCAAACTTAGAGTGGTAACTTCCATGTTCATTCATAGATCAGTTCTTTGTTTAGTACTCGGTTCTTTGTGGTTTCTGTGAGTAGGCCAGATACATATACAAGCAACAAAGCAAATAAATCATTGATGACTCAAGTGATTCACTATTTTTTTCTTGGTTACTCTAAAGCTTTACAAGGCCCTACTTTACTGCTAACTTACTACTATGGCTATTTGTGTGGAATGGGACTACCTAATACAATCACTCTTGAACAAATTAGGATATAGCCATCCAAGGTAGAGCTGAACCAAATCTCAGATGATCTTGTATGACTTTACAGAGTCTTGTAGCTATCAAAACCCTAGCAAAATCTCCCTCATTATATCCTTATTAGATGAGAAACCTAGCACTACTAATTTCAGGAATATGATTAATTTTTTTCTTCCTTTAATTTTGAAATGTTATCTTTTTGGAAAGAAATTCATTTTAGGCTTGCATTCTGTTTAATATTTTGTTGTTATCAATTTGCTTCTTTTTAGACTTTTTCTCAAAAATATTTTACATTTGCAATCATCAATTTGAAAAATAACTATTTTTCACATTGTTGGAATTTAATTTCCATTTTTTACACGTTTAGTTATATATATAATTTATAACGTTTTTCTTTTTGACAAACCTGCTTGAAAAATCTCTTCCATTTGGGCATGGTAGAAGTGCTATTAAGTGTTTTCTTTTATTTTATGTCAATGTTGTCTGCATGAATCAGTTATGTTCTCAATTCATTGTTAGTAACCTGAAATGAAATTGCCAAAAAGCAAAATGTTTTTCAGAATATTTTCAAAATTGATTTTTTTTTTATAAGCAGTAATCTTTTTCCTATCTTTTTGTGAATTATGCTATAATCCTTGTATTACTGTAGCAGTTGTATGCATAATTTCTGAACCTTTTAGTTTTAGTCAGTTTACATTGTGTAAATGAATATTTTTTTGTTTTGATTACTTCATGTATTTGAAAATATTTTGCAGAATCAACAAAATAAGAATTCATTTTTCTGTGTAAAAAATGTTAATTGTTTACTGTTAATATATTGCAATTCTTATTTGAAAATTCTTTCTCTTGTCATCAAAAAGAAAGCCAATAATTCTATAATTTGCTGCTTACATATACCGATAGTACATAACTTTTCTTATATAGAAATAAACACTTGTATATGCAATTAAAATTGCATTAAGAATATATAAATAGGAACTTTTTCTAAAAAATAATGGTTTCTTTCTCTTTCATTTCATTCCCCTTTTCCAAAAAAAGCTATACTTATCTAATTATTTTCATTTAATTCTATTGGAGTTCCAGAGGTTATATTCAAGGGATCCTCTCATCTCTTTGCTTTTAAAGTTTCAGTTCCATCAGTCTTCCTAAATAATTTTGATTTTCTCCTAAGTATGTTTTTATTAATATATCAAAACAATAATCAACCTTTACTCCATAAAATACTTTATTTCCTTTAGGATTTCACAATTATTTAAGAAATAAACTAAATGATTACTTATTAAAATTTAAATGAACTTATTAAAAGTTATTGCTATGCAATTTAAAGGGAAAAAAAATCACTGTTATTAAGTTATTATCATACATATCTATAATCAAGATAGAAAGCTTGGTAAATCCTTTTTCTGATTTTTGCCCATAATGGAATTCATTTTTCAAGTAGAAAAAAATCAGTTCTTTATAGAAACCTAATGTTTTATACAATCTTAACTAAATTATTGTTTTTAATAACAAAGGACATTAAATATTTATTGCATTCCATTTCAAATTTCTTCCTTGCTTCAAATACTTAGAGAAAATTTGTGATTCATAACAAGTTGGTAAACTTTTATGCTTTATTGTTTCAGGGAATATAGCATTTATATTGTTTATTTGTTTCGTGAAGGAGACCAGATTATGATAGCCTTATCTTTTAATCGGTGTTTATGCAGAATATTGAATCCCATAAAAAATAAGAATGAGTGAATTTGAAGATAAAATCCCTACAAAATGTTGTGCAATTAATTTTGCATAGTAATATTTATCCATCTATTTTTCTCTGTAATATCTGAAAATGATGCATGCTAATTTCTGATTCATACAATAACCTTTTTCCCTTCAGCATTCAAGTCAGGAAAAGGTTTGAACATTTATCTATAGTTGCTTAAATATTAGACAAATCAAAACATTCAGCATTACATTTTTAACTATTAGCTTATTTATAGTCCTTGTATATGAGCTTTTATTGAATTATTCTAAATATTTTGGCATTTAAATCTTAGTAAATACACAGTGCATGGCCCAAAGCTTAACTTTATTGATATAGTTACTTTGAAAGATCTTTTAGAATTCACAAAGCAGACATTTAGTGTGTTGTTCACTGGTATGGAGGTGCCGCCATTATTTTTTTCTTTCCTTTTTTTTTTTTAAATTTAGTTAATATTAATTCCATGTTTCTTTTTATTTTATTTCATTTAATCTACTTTATAACTGATCATTATCACAAGCTTTTGAATATATTTTCTTCAAAACAAAACTTATCTAATATCATTAATAAATCACCCCCTTTTTTTCTCTCTTTTTTTTTCTATTTCTCTCTCACTTTTTCTATTTCTCTCTTATTGTTTATCTCTTGATATCTGGGTTTTATTAACCCATCCATTTATTCAACCAGTATTGTTTTATCTCAGCAAATTTCATTAAACAAAACTATCTTCTTTAATCTTATTATTGTTTGCAAGGTTTAAAAATAGTATTTTTGTGCCTAGAGTTCATGGGTATCAACCTTAATCTGATGCAACAGTAATTATATTTCGTTAAATTAACCTCAACACTGTGTAAAAATTTCTATTTTTCTTTCTAAAGGTTTCACCAGACCAAAAATTACTATCATAATGAGGGCCTCTACATTCTCTTTTAAGTAATTCACTGATTTCTCTCTTTTTAGTAAAAAAGCAGTAACTAGCAAAAAAGACAATATGTAATTAACAAAATTGCCAATCAGCCAATCATGGAGGGACAAAATATCGTCCATGTCATCTTTTTCGCTATGTCGCAAGGGCTGATATATTGGCCGTTCAGGGTCCAAAAGGGTTAAAGAAAAAGGATTATGTTCATTGTCCACTGAAATAATAATTTTGGATGAGTACTATTTTTGAAAGTTTTCTGTCGTATAATTATATTTCTAACATTAAACTTGCCTTATGTTACATATTCAGTTTTTGAGAATTTGATTAAATATTCCAGAAAGTAATTACTATTTACCAAAATTTTAAATTAATGCTACTCATTGATTATGTTAAACTATTTGTTTATAAATTCTTAACTGTAAAAAAACTATTTGATTAATGAATGCATTAGCACTTCAACATTCAATCTTTATTTTCATTATCTAGTTTATATTTTTTGTCAACTCTTTGGTTTTTTATTCTGATACATAAAATTTACCCAACTTTTCAGATTATATTGGTTAATTCTAATAATATTCTGTCATTAATGAGATTTAATTTTTCATTAGATTTTTCCTATTAGTTTTTCTTGTCTAAATACTTTAAACTCTTCCATTTATAATGCTTTTCTTTTTTCATGTATTTTACCATTTTTCTGATACTTTTGAATATTTGATTGGTATTATATGAAATGGAAAATATTAGAATATTCTTAAAATGAGATGAAGATAAGGTATTAAAATTATTTGGTAAATCTTGAATTTCTGATTCTGATATTTAGTCTTAAGGTCTTAATTTTCGATTATTATCCTTGAAAAAAGGATACTAGAACTTATATTAGTATTATTTGAAATTGCAAATATCAATGCAATGAAATTTTATTGATAAGTGGCTATTTCTTCTCATTACAAAGCTTTTGCTGCTTTGATAATAACACCTGCAACGTTTATGGATGTATTTGATCTTTTTGTCCAAGGTAAGTAAAAGGTCACTCACTGACTAAAATCACTTGGACAATGTTTGGTAATTTAGAAATCTGCATGTTCTTGGGAAATATTTTATTTAAAGGTCATCTGAGACTTTTTTTTTAATAATTAGGATATATTTTGAAAATTTAAGCCAATTCTAAAAATATTGTATCTGGACTATACACATGTCCATTTTAAATGTTTATGTTTAAACAATCTAATCAGTCATAATTATTTGAGGTTAGATTTAAAATGTCAGATGACTGTATGTTAGCTTGTTGTTTTAAATTGAATGGTTAACATCATGCTCTTATAGTTGGGTAAATCTAGGTATACGATCTTATTGGACTCAATATTTTTTTTATCTTCTGATCAGTTTTGGAGAGTGCTGTTAGCTATTCATAGGATAGTCTGTTAGTGTGGCTGTCACCTTGCAGTATACCAATATGCTGGGTTGTATATTTATTTAGAATTTATCCAATTAACCAGCCTGTAAAGGTTAACTAACTCTCTGGGATCACTGAAGTGCACAAGCTCTCATGTCTAGAGAAGACACCAATTCTTATCCTGAAAATTACTGCCAAACTACTGAAAATAATCATTAATCATAAAGTTTTGGAATCTTTTTTATTTGTAAGATTAAATTTCCAAAGTTTGTCTAGTATAATATCTGATAATATACAATTTTCAAGACATAATCAAATGCTGAAAAAGTTTAGATTTCAAAGTTATCATGAATCTCATAAATGAAGTATTTCTCCAGTATATTTCCCTTAAAACATTGCAGAATACTATATCTAACAATGAAATATTTTTTCTTTGTATATAAATTGTTCAATTAAAGAGGTGTTTTTAAATCCTTAAGTCATCAAACAAAGCCTTTATCAAATGAACATTCTGGTATCAGGCATAATAGATATATATATGGATAAAAATAGCACGAATCAAGCAAAGTTTTGTCTTGAGATGATAGAGTGTTGATACTATGATTTCTGTGATTTTGAATTCTAATGTGTATAGTTATTGTTTTAATTAGTGGCAAGTGAACATATATTGCTATACTTTAATATATCAATTTTTATTGGAATATGAAGTGTTTTGTTTTTTAATGCAGTGGATTCACTGTATGTGATCCTTGTCAGTGACCACCTGTTATTAACAACCTTTTTTCTATGCCTGGACGATTGTAGATTGGTCTTGTATAAGCCTTTAGTGAGTGACCAAATGTCATATTGGACCAGTTTTTGATGGCACTAGGAATGATTGCATATGTCAGGATACACTGTATATAAAAAAAATAAAAATAGAAATTAATATTGGGTTAACAAAATATTTTATTCGATTGAAAAATTGCTTAAAATGTCTGATAATTTTATTTGTTATCTAATATAATTTTAAGGCTAATATTTTTTTTAGAATATCTTTATAGATAAATTGTAAAGCTTGGTAATTAATATGTTTATAATATTCATTCATATCAATTTATAAATAACCTCTGCTTTGATCTAAATAAATTTTAGTAAAATCTACAACATCGAGTTCATCAAGAAAATGAAATTACTAATTGTATAAAATTATAAGATTAAATATTGCATACCCACACACCATTAAACTTTTTGATCTACAAATTACTTTTTTTATATAAATCAAATATAATCAAGTAACATACTATTTAATAAGTATATTCTAAACCTTTATGCTTATAGTGACCAGTGTATTTTACTTATAAAAAATATCTGCAATAGATTAAAAAGTATTTTTCTATAAACTATTATCTATATCAGAAAGTTATCTTCTAATGTTGATTGCATTGATAAAAATTGCAGTGTTGTATACTGCATAATGCTTATTTTTTGGTATAACTTATTTCTAAAAAAATGTTATAAATTTGTGTAAAAAAGAATTAACTAAGCTTTAGAAATTTTTTAGAATAAAGATAATTTCCAATGCATTTTTTGGATTGTATCTCATTTAGCTATATCTAGATTAAAGAAAATATTTTGCATGCTTTGCTCGTTTGCTTTTTTTCAAATTTCTTCATGAAAGCAGTTTCTGTTGATAGAAATCTATCTATGAAATTTTGGATAATTGAATGTTCTATGAGGGTATGCACCATTCTTTGCATGTTTTTCTCATGTTTATAAGTATTTTCCATTATATGCACAAAATTGAAATATTCAAGTATTTTCATTGTTGGTCTTTTAATTTGATATTGAAATGTATTATCAATTTTAGTGAATGTAAAAGTTTTTGATTACATGCATTTAGTTTGGATATTTCTTTGTAAACCTATAGATATTGAGAAAAAGCACACCTGTATTTGGCAAGTGTACATTGAGAAAGGACTAGAGAATTACTATTTGCTATATATTGATTTATATGAGAAAATAACATATTTTATAAAAGTATGGTTTATAAGTTCTTTTAAAATTTTAATGATTCAATGTAAAGGATATTGCTCGGTCGATAATCTAATTTTTTCTAGTGGAATAGATCTACCTTAAGATAAATTTAATGTCATAAATACTTAGGTTAATTTTGTAAACCAATAACTAGAAAAATTTCTGAAAAACCTTTTCTACAAAAAGCTAAACTTATTTTTTCTGTATTTTAATTGTTGTAAACCTTATTTATTTGTCCATTGGGTTAACTTTACATTATTACTCCTGGAAAAAGATAAACTTCACATAATTTCTACCTATCGGTAGTTGAATTAGCAATATTACTGTTTGAACTATTGGCTTATAAAAATAAAGATTATTTAATAAAAAAAGTTCCCAATATGAATGTAAAAGATTGGATTGGATTGGATGGTTTATTTAACCAGTATATCAACCCTCATGGGTCATTTAAAATGTAAAAGAAGATTACATTTACATTACATTTAACAAATTAATGGATTATAATGTACCAAATCTTCTCGATTTGATGTCTCATTACTTACATGGTATAAAGGATGATTGGTTTTTACTGTGTTTTGTGACCAATAATTATTCATTAGAGGTGCAAAATTATTTTGAAGATGGTTATTTCAAAACATTTTGAAAAATATTTTAAATATTTGAAATTATTTTATAAAATTTAATTGAGAGGTCGTCAGACCATAGTATTCATAACTATAAAGTCGTCCAAGTAGCTGCAACTTATTGCTAATCTATTGATTCTAAGTTCGGAATAATGGAGGGAAATTCAATTGATAAATGCTTTTGAATAGTTTAATGAAAACTTTAGTTTTTTTGTTAATGTAGCATTTAATATTAATTTAATAATATTCTTAACATTAATATTTAGACTACTATATTACATTCTGGGAATAAAAAATTTTCATGGCTAAATTATCATCAGTGTTTTGAACTAATTCAATCTTTAAATCTATTAATATTGATATCTCCTGTAAATATTACAACTAAAAATGGTTTAGTCTTGTAAAATGCTTAAGAAAAGAAATGAGAAACTTTATTCTCATCAGATATATGAGCATCTGTGACAACTCATTGGTGCCATGATTTGGATTGTTTTATTAGTACTGAAAGCAACGTGGTGAATTTGATTATGCATTCTTAACCATTTTTTAAGTCTGAGTATTAAAGGATCTGTTAATTTCTAAGCAATAAATTTTGCACTAAAGCTAAATTTCTAATCACTTTTATTTGTGTCCCTTGCAAACTTGCTTATCATATCATTTCTATTAATATAAACTCTTTTTATGTACCTAATATAATATCTCAAATTTTCTGTCTGCTCAATTTTTCAATTAATAAGGCTATTTAGGATTTTATTACTTTTTACTGTTTTGCTTGCCTGAATTGTTCGAAAAATGACAAGATTTTAGTAGTTTCCCAATAAAACCTGCTAGTTTAAAAAAAAACGTATTTGAGAAACTTGGGCTTTACCTACAAGCAGTTAGTGGTAGCACCAATAACTGTTAAACTATTTTTGAAATTCACTTTTCATTTAGATATTTGAAATGAATATCTCTTGGAAAAAAAAAGGGATTCGTTGTGTCAAATATAAAAGGAAATAGAATTTGGTTAGCTTAAATTATACAACTTTATGCTATAGGATTTTCCAAATTAAAAAAAATGTTGATTCATTCTTTACTGTAAAATTCTTTTATTTAAATGTATTTCTGACACTTTCTTTTATCGATAATTTATATTTAAAATATTCTTTTATTAAAAAATACTGGTTGGGAATATATAAAATTAAAAAATCTTATACTTGATTTTAAAATCTGAATAACAATCTGTATATATTTTTAATATATTTTTCTTGTTTAACATACTGTTTACAATTTTTTTGATTATGTTGGTATCTATTGATATTTGCTTTAGTTTACTTTCTCTATAATTACATTCTATTTCCATTTTGTTGAAATATTCTAATTTCCATGTTTAGCTCCTTTGCATACTGATTTCATATTCTTTTATTTTCCCTTCTAAAACCTGGTGATTTGATAATATGGTTTTATTATAGGAGACCTTGTAAATGATTATTACTGTGGCATGGTATATGTATGGATTGGTATTTATGTTGGGACGATTCCTAAATTTTTTGCGATTCCGATATCAATTCCGATATCAAGGAAAATGTTGATTAACGATTCCGATTAATGATTAACTTAAAAATTCAAGAGAATCGTAATGAAAGAATCGTAAAT